>VZTG01008997.1:106155-173868 GCA_013397845.1 Melanocharis versteri | reverse complement strand
GGGGGGGGGTGGTGATGAGAGAGTGGTGGCAGTGGTGTGGTTATGTTATTCTGGATTTAAATGGACAGAACAACTCTCCACCCCTGAGGTTCCAAGGAGTTATAGACACCTTAAATACTCTTTCTTCCTTCTTCATTTGCCAATTTCTCTCCTGCTTTCCTCCCACAGTCTCAGTCTTGTTAAGACCTTCTCAAGGCTCTCATTTCCTTTCTCACCCACACATCAAGTCCTTACAGACATGAAAGGTTCCACACTCACACTTCAGATTCAACAACTGCTCCTTTAAGTCCACACCTCCACTTCTTAATGCCCAGAATAATAAACTATCTAAGAAACCAGCAGGCTAGACTGTCAGTCATCACGTAAGAGCTGCCATGCCAAGCTATGCTGAATTACGTATACCAAAGCAAGGGGATGGCCCATGGACCAAAGCAGTCATTTTCAGCTCTAATCTCAGCTCTTCGGTGCCCAGGTGACCACCACGGCAGAGAGACCAACATCAGCCTCTACTCAGACACCTGGCCAGCAAGGGCTGCAAGGAAACAAAGGGCTCTGCTACATAAGGGTATCTAGCAGAGAAATTTCTCACCAGCAGAGAAATTCCAGTGAATTAAGCAATTATGTCACCAACCCCCTCATCATATGTAATGGCAAGTCACAACATACCAGACCATTTTAAATCACAAGAGATTTTTACCTTGATTTTATCCTATCCCTGCACAGACAGCCTTTGCTAAGCAACATATCCTAAAAAATGATATCCTAATCACAAGAGGGAAAGCACTTAAACAGCACTTTCAGTATTACCCCAGCACGCCTCTTTTATTCACTTAAAACCCCTCAAAAAGTCCAACTACTATTTCCCACCTTTAAGTGATCAAATCTGTTTCACAAGATGCTGTGATAAAGCTCAGCAGAAGAGCTGCTACATTCTGACTGCTGCTTCTCATGCTTTCAGTGTTAGTCTTGATCTCCATGTAGCAATTGCACATTGATGATTTCCTAAATCTTCCATTTTGCATTATGGTCTGTGCCTATTTCTCTTTAGGTTCATGGCTACCTTAAGCTAGGAATGGAAGGAACTACTTCTCCAAGAAGGGAAGAGATACCAGGCTAACTTCCTGTCTTTTAGCATTCCTCTGAATGGATTCTTAAAGATTTCCCAGAATGTTTTGGGGTGAATGACTGAGTTGACTGTTTCACAGCATTTACCTGTGGTTTTAGGAAAAGGAATGAGGACACTGTAGGTACACAAGAGCAGTATCTTTGAGAGTAAGCTTAAACACCCTGCACGTAACTCCAGCAGATTTTCTACAGTTCAGTGCATTTTCACACAACAGAATGCTGAGATTACAGGTAGAGGTGTGAGAGCAGCTGAGACCATAACCAAAATATATTGCCATTCTGCAATCTTCAGCCTTTCCTACACACAGCCAGTGATGTCTTCCCAAGTGAAAAACGTGGGTATCCAATTCCCCTCCTAAGTCACAACAGGTGGGTTTCCTCTGACTAGATGAGTATGATGCCACCGAAGTTTAGTATCTCTTTAAAGCTGATAGAAAGGGGCAGGTACTGGAAGTATTGAATTTCTCCCTTCTAAAGTAGCCCTGTGAAACAAAGGAGATGAATCACACCCTAGAAGGCCCCGTTTCTCTCCACCAGCTATAAAGAGAGTTGAGGATGTGGAGCTCGGATATAGAAGTTTACACTAGAGATGTCTAAACTTAGATGAAATGAATCTCATCGTAGGAGTTTTTCCAATGACTTGAAAGAGGAGGGGATTTCATCAAAGAGCTATTTCAAGATAACTGTCATAGTCAAAAAAAGGAAATAATTCACTTAGCTATGGCCGGCTTTAAGTTGGGCTCATTTCTCCTTAGGAAAATTGGTTTAAACACCACATTTAGAGTTATTTCACTCTATCTGTTCACAACAACAGAGTAAATGGGTCAGAACAGAAGATGAATCTGAGGAATTTTCCTCTTTGTTCTTGATTCTACAAGTGAGTGACTCTCGGTCCCCATTCAGAGTCCCTTAATCTGCCTGTCTCTCCAGCAGTCCCTTCATAAAAGCAAACAGACTGCACTGGGACTTCAACAATTACACATATTGTAAATTATCATAAGCCTTGTACCAGGGAATCTAGAATATCACATATTAACATTTTTCTTCTAACTTTGTTTGCTTTTGCTGCTCCCTGACATACTCCCAAAAATGTTGTAGTGGGACAAACTGCCTTTTTTACTTTTACTACTTTTTCATAGGAAGACAAAGAAAAAAGGTCATTCCCCAGTTTGCATTTGTTGTTGAGCCTCATTAAGCTTTAAGAAAACCTTTTCATTAACCACAGTGTATCCACTTGGTTTGGTGAAGCTCACTGTGAACATTAAGGTGAAGGTCTTGCACACAACTGTCCAGGTGCTATTGGTGATTATAGATAAAACCACAGAGACTGGAGACCAAAGGCACAGAAGAAGGCAAAGTGCCTCCATAAAAAATGCAAAGGGTGGGGTTTTTCTTGTAAGAAGTGGTTTAAACATAGCTGAAGATATTCATACAGGTGTGGTTAGGCTCTAATTGGGCTGGATTATACTGACTTTTATTAATACATTTTAAAGGCTTCAGGTAATAGGCTTGAACTCTTTTGGCTTTACACAGGGCGTATAAGAGATACCAGCACAATAAATACTCTCAACTTTTCCATTTTCTTCCTTGACATTTCTCTTTGACCACTGTCAGGCTAACATTTGCATCTTGAGAGAAAGAAATAAAAAAAAAAAAATCATATATGGCAAAGGATCCTCCACTTACCTACCTCTTGTTATTCTCTTACTGTTACTCTGCCCCTGTCACTGGAAGGCAGCGGCCAAAGAGGCCAGGCAGGTGCATTTCTGCGTGCAGCTGAAATGATGCTTCGTGCTGCCAACAAGTTATGATCAACATCACAGTCAATACGGTTTAGTCTAGAAGACAAAGACTGGACAGACAAACTGAGAAATGCGCTCATTCACAAACTCTCTTGCCTATCCTGATCCTCTTCCACTCCTCCACTCATTTCTCTGGCAGGCAAATATTAACACACTTAATGTCAGGTATGTATTTGTGAAGGAAGAAAAGCTATTTATCTGACACACATGTAAGAACAGAGAAACAGACCTGAGAAGCGAGTGGCAGAAGAGAGGATTAAAAGTAATACGGGAAATAGCCGAGACAAGGAAAGAGCTCGTGTTCAAAGCAATAAGAATTCATTATGCTGAAGTTACAGGTAAACTTCAATAGCTCAGCATTGTTTTGACAGTGTAAGAGAAACAAACACCGGCACATAACCAGACAAAACAGGGATAGGTTTTTTTTTTTGGTATCATCAGAGTCACATAGAATAACTGGAGAAACCAGAAAAATCTGACATATCAATTTGATGCAGAAAAAATGAATTAATATGCAGTAATACTATCTGAAAAAGTGGCCCCAAGCACAATTCAGGGCCCACTTCTTGGCTGACTAGTTGTTTTGTTTCCTGCATACGGACAGAATTTTTAAATTTTAACAACATCCTTTAATGTCCTAGTTTGAGGAAGCAACAGAAGTCCAGTGGGTCAGATTTCACTTGTGTTTGCAAAAATCCAAAGTACCCCACTAATATTTAAAACCAAAGACAAATAAATAAACCTAAACCTTCCCCCCCAAAATAAAATAGTAGAAGTTTGCATCTTAATCAAGACCCTGGTCTACTCCTCTATTCCCAACATGAGTGAAATAGGATTGAAAATCAACGAAAGTGACATATATTCCACGTTTATGACTGCATCCAACAGAATTTAGAAGTTTTCCCTGGCTTTGGCATCAACAAACCTTTTTTAGATGCATCAGCAGGCTGGGATACTTCACCTAATGTCCAATACTATAGGTGTGAATACTCATGAAATAGAACATCTGTTTATTCACAAGGCAAAAATTATATAATTGTGCCACTGACCTTGGTGGATTCACCTCCCTTCAGGTTTCCAGTGAACTCAGATAAGCTGTTCTTTGGCCAAGAATATTGCATCAGCCTTAGCATAAAGTTTTTCTGGGACCTTAGAAACTGTGAAGTCATGGCAGAACAACACCTAGGTGATTTCTTTTTTTAATGCAGTTTAAGAAAAGTATAATTGAATCTCTGCCTCTTGCTTGCAGACTGTTTACCGGTGAAAATTACAATAACTGACACAGACGCAAAAACAAACAAATACCATGACAAGGCTAAGCTTTAAGATCACAGGGTACAGAATACTCTTGAGTTGGAAGGGACCCACAAGGACCTTCAAGCCCAACTCTTAAGTGACTTGCCCATATGGGCAACCCACAACCTGGGTGTTATTAGCACCATACTCCAACCAACTGAGCTAAACTCATTTAGGTAAATAAGTTGGAGTACTCTGAGGTCCTTAGGAATGAATCTCCTATTCCATGTATTTATGATACCTTCAAAGCATTCTACACTTCAGGGGAAAAAAGAAAAGATCAAAAATATTGAAGCGTTCTGTGCAGAAATTAGCCTTTCATTCCTTTTGGCCAGAGACAAATTGTCAGGGTGTTCAAACCCCAGACACTATACCAATCCCCAAAGACTAGATGACATTCATCAAATAATTTCCTAATGAAATATATTAGAAACCACTTAGAAAAAAACAGATCTGTCTAATTTCCCAGAACAGACTAGAGGCTTAATTTTGTTCGCAGCCACACTGGAGTAATTCTAGAATAACTTAATTAATGACATTGAATTACTCAAATTCTCACAGCAGCATATCTGGAAGGTGAATTTGGTTGTGGGGACAACAGATTATGAGGACTCAAGGTGCAAGCTTCAAGCTCCAAATACCCATCTCGCTTAGAGGTGCTGCCTTGCTTCCTCAGCACCATGCTGGGGTTTGGACAGAGAACACCAGAACAGATTTCTTGCTGTAATTTGTTGGGTTTGTGGGTATCACGCATGAATTTTCATCTACAAACAGAGAGTAGCCCTGAAGTTGCTGCAAAGTACAGCAGTGCCGGGATAGAGGAGAAGTCAGCCCAAAGAGTCTCAAAAGGCATCTTGGCAGCTGCTTTCCCAGCAAAAGGAGCAGGGCACAGCTTGCAGTCCAGCCCACGTGTTAAATGAGCTCCCAGTGCACTGTCATTGTTATTAGCCAGGGGTAGATGGAAGGCTTCTAAGGGGACAAGCTTTTATAATCCACTGCTGAATTAAAAACCAACCACCAATAAAGTAGCATTTGCAAAAAACCATAGAGACAGAAAATTTGAAGAAAAATCATCTCTCTCCCTCCTTGTACAGAGAAAACAAAACCTTCCATTCATCATCACCAGATCAGCAGTAATCAGACACATTTGTTTTTTAATGGACATTTTCCTTTTAAGAAAGATGTTTATAGATCAGTTAAAATTATGAAAGATGTCTATCAGTTGGAAAGGACAAACACATGCAATATAGTTTCTGCTAATCTGTCTGGAAAGGGAGTGAAAAACAAAAGATGCATTTAAATTTGTAGAGACTTAGATATAATAATTTTTTTGTAGCATCATATAATCTTTTGTCTTTGGAACACAATGGAAAAAACCTGCAATTCCAGTGTTAAAGGCAGGTCCCACAATACGGAACTGATTTTGAATCCAGTCTGTCCTACATTTCATATGCACATTTGGGTCATAAAAATCTCATTTATATATCGTTTTCCCCTATTCTTGGCCATCTCTCTGTTATAACATGACTGTATAAACTAATATAACAAAACTCATTTGTAAGACCTATGCCAGGATACACTCTATGGGTCTCCAGAGATCCTTTATTGTTCATGGCTTGTCCTATAGATTTGGAAGTTAAGGTCTTTGTTCTATTCAGAAGGTCTGTTGATGAAACACATTTCTAAAGCTATTCTACTTCCACTTAAAAGGAACCTCAAGCTCGCTAAACCTTGGTTTTTTCTCCCATCTAGAAGCTGATCAGCAGGTCTTTACCTTTGGAGAAATGCAGAGGGCAAAACCACGTGCAAGAGCAAACTAGGAAGCATAAAAAAGGCTAATAATTTTCCATTAGAAGAGGTGATGACAGCTCCTTAGAACAAGGGCCAGAATACTCTGTAATAGTCATTTATTTAGCTGTAGTGCTAAAATGGCCAAATTCTGCAACATTTTTTTTCCACATTTGGACTGGAATAAAATGCTAAATTACTGCATAGAAATAAGGTGAGAAACCAACCTTATCTCCCAAAATGCATCAGGTTATCAATATATAACTTATATTAGAGGAAATATCAGCAAAATAAGGAAAACAATTAAAAAAAAAAAAAAGCTAGCCTTTATCTTCTTTACAGAGGCAGAATTTGCATTACTGCAACAGGAGCACAGGTTTAAATACAATATCCTGAGGGGACCTAAGGTCTTCTTCCTAATGTAGCTTACAGTCTAATGCAGAGATCACCTTGTGGGTGCTTTGCTTCTCTTTTAAAGCCACAGATGCCATTTCTCCTTGCTTTCACAATCATTAGGCTGGAGCAGCTACAGCAAGTGCTCATTTAGAAGCACTTTATTAGGAAACCATGTAGGGTACTGTTATCTACCATTTCATGCACCCTAGCAGTGGGAAATCAGATCTTCCAGTAGCAGGATACCTACCAGCTACCCACAGCCCACCCTTCCGAACTTCTCAGATTGTATGAGGAAAACCCCTGGACAAGTCAGTGGTCCAAGTTGTTTCTGTATCTTCTACCTTTCTTGTCTCTCATGCTCATCTACAAACTCATTTTCCAACTCCCATTTTCTCTCTCTATTAAAAGCTTCTTTTCCACATATGACTAACATTTTCCTTTATAAATGCAGATTATTTGTCCATAACCCCCCTCCAAAACAAAAATACATAGAGGGTTGCAATAAAGGTATATATGCAAGCTAATAAAAGCAGTCAGAGGTGGAAAAACAAGGGACACAATGAAACACTTTCTGACACAGGTGCTTGCCCAGCCAGGAACCCATTAGCACCTTGTCACAAAAGCCCCTAAGCACACAAAAATATAAATTTGAAAGTCATAAAAACTAATGGACATACACAATTAAGTGACCAATGAAAACCTGTCATCTTCTTTCCCTCTCTGGAATACAGCCAGAAACAACTGGTGGGAAGGAAAAGAAATTTGGAAATACCTCAGCCTGAACTTTTAATGTTTACTGGCAGGAAAGAAAAGATAAAAAAAACCCAAAAAACCACAATATGCAGCAAAAGGGTGGGAGAGAGGAGAGAGTGGTTTGCAGCAATATCTCCATTAATTTTATGAGACTTACAAAATCTGAAACCTGGTAGTGACTACTGATTTTGTAGGCTCTAGGGGCAAATATACTGAGCATCTCCTCGCTTTTCCATACAGAGCAAGTTGCAAAGTGTCTGCCAAAGAACCAATGTCTCTACTTCCACCGTCCCAGCTTCCCCCAGTTCACTTCACCTGCTGTGGCTACAACTACCACTGTCCAACTATGTTTTCTGTGCCTCAGTTTTCCTACTCCACCACTTCAGTCACTGCTCAACAAATCCCGAGCCTCCTACCTTCAAATCCAATCTTCAAACCTTCACCACAGCATAAAAACTACTTAGATCTTGGCTGTCAAACTTGACACGTAGTGAGCTTAACGCTTTAGTCTAACTAAAACTCTGCTCTGCTGGGCCTCTCGAGTCAAACGTCTCTGGTCATAGCTCATAATCTTTGTCTTCAATATCCACTCAGGATCTGTTTAAAACTTGTTTATCCTTTCTAGGATTCTACTAGGAGTCCACCCATTTGTAACTTCATACCATAAGCCTTTAATTATGAAAAAGAAAAAAGCCTGCATGAGAAATCAACACACCCACTCTTACCAACACACCTCTCCCCACCCTGTTTGTCTTGATTATACATACTTAGGTGGGAAACTGTTAATTATCACCAATTATGGAGCAACTCTGTCCTTGCTGTACAACCCCACCACATTAAAGATTGCATAAATACTGTAAAATAAGATGGTCCTTGATGTAAAGAGCTTTTGGCAATTCGGTCCTGGAGAGGACTCTCCAGGTATTTGCTGCCCAAGACACCTCTCTGGAATCTCTCTGCTGTTCACCATACAACAAACAGGGGAAAAACCTCAAGAGAAAACAGGCATCTAAAAGTAAATGTCAAACATACTTAGAAACACTTTTTGACACAGATTTTAAAATAAAAGGTGACCAGCTAAATGATTTTCATAGGATCCACAGTTTCTCCCCCTACATTGTTCATTGCACAGTCACTGCAAAGCACAAAAAGACTTGGAAAACAGATCTGACAGGCACTTGGAAATACCTCTGTTTTCAGGGCTTAAGAGAATTAAGGGCCTGACTCTTCCACTAGCACAAATCAGAAATAAATGCAGAGAGTCACCTGACATCATGCTGCTGTAAAACACGTACGCAGCCAGGATGTTGTGCTTGCTTCAGTGGAATAACTCCAGTGACACGTGCGGATTGACATGCAAATAAACCTCTTGAAATTGCACCAAGAGAGGTGGAGAGAGAAAGACAATCTTGATTAAAATCTTTTGAAGGACACTACTATGAGGTGCTTAGTTATGATCAGCTCAACATAAATTATCATATAACCCATTTTCAATGAGAATGTAATATGAGCTAAATTTTACACTGATTTATAGCTTATGAAAGCTTCACCGAAAACCCTGCTTGTTTCACAAGTCCAGGTCAGTGCAGAATTTCAGTGTGTTTTCTTTCATTAAACAGCTACGATTGCATATTAGGGGTGGAAGGTCACAGAAACAGCAAGAGGACTTTAAAAAAAAAAAATCATCCCATGTAAGGAAAAGATTAATCTCCTGTGCAAAGTCCTCAACCTGTGTTCAGTTTGTCCTGAATCTACTGCAGTGATGCCATCTTTTCAAAGATGATGATGTAGATTTTGACAAGAAATACAATAATACAAGTTATGTCTCAGGTTTCTGTCTTACATTCACGAATTCTTGATTCCTCTTTTCAGACAAAAAGCCCTTACCTGCATCAAGTCCCCATTTAGTTTGGCAGTCTGCAAAGAGCAGGTGGTGGCCTACCTTAGACAGCAATGACAAATGCTTTTTTCTCTTCCTTTTCTAATTTGCTTCAGAAGTGCTGTGAAATCTCCTGCTAAAAACCACACAGACTCTAGCAGACTCCACGTTCTGGTCACTGTTGCAGTGTACAGCCAGAGAAACAGCAGAAAGTTTGATTTATTTGACTAAATAAATGTGTAAATGAGATCAGAGTCAAAGCTCAGAGCTGAGACTGTACAACAGGACCAGCAACTTGCAAAATTGATTATCACAAGGCTGTCCCATACAAAAAAACCAGTCACACATAGGGATTTGGATATTTGAAGAGGTTTGGGGTTTGTCTGTAGATTTGGGGTTTTTTAAAATTATTATTACATGTCATTAATCTGTTCAGACAATATCTCCTTTTAATTTTCCTTGTTGCTTTTAATAGTCTATTTCAGGATATCGGCAAAGTATCTCTCTTCTTTCGTATTAGCTCCGCTCATGCAATCCTTACAGCTCAAAGACTTGGATGATTAATAGCTCTGCCAGCAATTCCTATTTAAAAACTATTCCTATTTTATCTCTTTTTACCCTGTCCCTGATTTTCCTCAACACGCTGTGCAGAATACCCACTGCCGGTGCCTTCACGCACCCCAAAAACTTTGCAACTTTATTTTTCACCATTTCTTTTCCATTTCAAGATGGTCCTGTCGACTTTGACTGGATAACAGCCAAGCAATTTAAAGGCACAATCCTACATGCAGCTGAGGGCCCACTGTTGGTGGAAGCCAAAAGCAGTCATTTGGCACCTCTGAACAAGCTCAGCACCTTTGCAGGATGGCATCAATGTGTTTCAGCTTGCTAAGCTACGTTTTGCCCATGCCCCTGTTCCTCAGTCAGAAATCAGCAATACCTTCTAGTCTTGGATTTCAAGAAAGCAGCGAAAGGTATTTAAACAAGATCACACACGACGTGTCACCGAGCAGGCAGTGCAGGCTCCCTATTGCAAACCTCCCAGGCGAGCACTGGAAGTGTAAGTTATATTCTCAAAATTATTCTGTCATCCCCTTGACAATTTAATTATTTTATTTTTTTTTTAATACATCTACTGCTTCTAGGCTCTGTTTAGGTAGCCATGTCTTCTCAATATCTCATTCAGGTGCAGCACAGAAAAGTCTAACAAACCCGGGCTGGCAGCCAAGCTTGCCAGTGACTGACGCTCGCTTAACTGAGCAAAGATTTGCTCTGCTCCAAGCAGGAACCTGACTACAGAAGGACCAGCAGTGACAGCGAGGGTGCAGGCTTGCATCCTAACAGCACCGGCTCCAGCTTGTGCTCAGGCAAGTGGAACCAGCACTTAAACTGAATGCTAAAAGGCTCCAATCCTGCTTCTTTCCAATTCACCGCCTGTATAAGCCCAGGACTTTTTAGTAAGAGTGGCACATTAGGGTAGTTACGTCGCTAATCCGGGCGTAATTTTAGGCTCAGTGAAAGGTGGTTTAAATGTTGAAGGAGGAGCAAAGTAAAGGGAGGCACAGGAGAGAGGAGATGGAGAGGAATGATTCACTTAAAATACATTTTAAAAAATATATTCTTGCCGGTAAATGATAGAAATAAATCAGTAGTATGAAGTCACTGGTAGCTGGATCTAAAACAGAGTTTATGACCATTTGCTAAGGGGCCAACATAAAGCATAAGCAAAACTAATAAAAATAGAGCTTTCATGAGCAAATAGAATGTTCAGCTGTTAGAACAAAGTCTTTGATTTAAACGAAATTACAGTTCCCCAAAGACAGACTACAGGCGAATTTATCAAAATCTCTGCCCCAGAGGTTTTACTGTCTAACCAGTCAACGACTGGAGCGTGTGTGTAAGGGGGAGTAAAAGAAGCAAAGATGTTTAAGTGCAGTCTGTACCCAAACTTGTCTAAATTTCCTCGCCTCACTTCAAAAGAAGTATCTTGTCTTCCATGGAGAGCAACTGAAGAATTACAGCTTTCATGTAAGAAATTCAATGATTAATAATTGTCCCCCAATCTCTCTCTCGTTTTTGTTCGTTTGTTTTTAATCCACCTTTTTTTTTCAAGTGATGAAAGATTTTTGTTGAATGGACATAATTACGAAAGGTAAAATGCTCTGATGGTACAGGTGGACTACAGAACTACGGAAGAAAAGGCAGAGTTGGTCTCATGCATATGATTTCATCAGCATTCACACAGTTTTGGAATCCAGTCTCTGATGCTTTTCAGTCTTTGAAAAGTTGCTGACTATGACCCTGTTTACCAAACATGCTAGCAATGTAGTGGTCAAAGAACACATTTTTACATATCCAGTGGCCTGATGTTGGGTTTGACATGCAAGAACCACTGTACCAAGCTGTGAACAGCAATGACGTTAGCCTAGCCTGTGAACTGAGATAACCCCTTAAACTTTTCATCTCTTAAAACTTTGGTTTACATTTCAATTAGGTCACAAGCGAAATTCATTTGGCCATGTCAATCTACAGATGACATAGCTTGATCATAAAAATCATCACAGAGCTAAGTACAATTGGTAATCTCAACAGCGGGCAAAGATGCTCTAAATTAGAAATGCGTGGGTGGGTTATGTATCCCTACTACCTGTTTTCAGTAATCCATCCGCTATGCATTTTTTCCCCCCATACATCATCCTTAAGTAAATATAAGAGTGAAAATAAAAATAGCCCAACTGAGGTATCCTAAAAACTAAACATTAGTGGGAACGGGCAGGAAATGCAAGAACAAAAGTAAAACCTTCTCAAAGAAAGGTCTTATAGTCCATCAACATAGAATCATAGCATAATTTAGATTGGAAAAGACCTCTAAGATCAAGTCCAACCATAAACCCAGCAGTACCAAGTCCACCACCAAGTTATATCCCTCAGTGCCACAACACAGAAGAGATCCTGTGGCCAGATCTCTGCTCCATCTTTCGGGAGACACAAAACAGAAGATCACCAAAAACTTTGTCACCATTAGTATTGACATGGCTTTTTTTTTCTTCCCCCCTTCCTCTCTCTGGGACTTTTTGAACATGGATCTTATAATTGAAAGCCAGTGGATTAAGCATAACACATCAAACCACTGTTAACACCCAGTCTCCCGCAAGGCTGAATCCTAACAACTCTGTTTTCTGCCTACAGTATGTGCAAGCAAGTGGAACCACCACATGCACTGCATGCTAAAGGCCACAGCCTTTGTCTTCTCCAAGTTCTGTCTATTTCAGAGGCTAACATGCTGCAATTAGTCTAATTAATGTGAAACAATGAGCTGTGTTACCACTTATCAAATTGATTGTTCCCCTATCAAAACAAAACAGGCTGGCTTTTTGATGTAATTTCAAGAGATGATTTGAAATGTCATGTTGCTGCAAGCCAATTACCTTATGACTGGAGTCACGGTCAACAGAATACATAATTAGCATGAGTTTGGGAAGGCTGCTTACTGCTAGTATGCTAATTAACTGTCTTTTGTCATAAAACAAAAAGGTTGTAGCTAGGGTTGTGAAATAGGTCTTTTTTATTTACATTTCTTTGTGCTTATCAACGTGAGGCATGACAATGCAAAAGAATGGAAAATTTTAATTCCGCTACTTCAAATTAACAGCGAGCCGCAAGGTCAGGCGCAGCGATGGACTCGAGCAGCGCCCGGGTCTGCCGCGAGCGACGCACGGGCTGCACCCCCGGCCCAGGACAGGCCAAAATCAAGCATCCAGTGAGCCTCACACCACAGAGCCACCGAGCAGCACCTAGGGAACAACTAATAGGCATGGGGTGGGTTCCAGATGTTCCTTTCCATAAAGGAGGAGAGGAGCAGTGGCACCTGAGTGTGCCGACTGGCGTCCCTCCACACCTCTTCAAAAGAGCCTTCCAGAAAGCTGGAAACACTGAACTATAAACAAGTGGCATTATTACTTCTGCTTCAGCGTGGTGCTCACAGAACGCTTAACAAGGGTGTGCAGGATAGCAAACGAACCCTGCCTGTAAGTAAAAAGCTTCATAACTCAGCTGCTGCCACCTCCTCTCTGTTGCCTCATTTGTGTGATAAATTTCGTATTCCTCAGGCATTCGTTAAAGATCTGATCCTGCACGGCGCTGGGTGCCCTCTATACCTATAGGTTTCAGGGGAAGCTGAGGAGCTCATTACTTTGCAGGATAAAGATCTACCAGAAAGAATCCAAACTTAAAAGCTGGCTGTCAGCAGCTCCCACTCTGCCCTCCCTCATCCCAGCGCCGCTCCACGCGCCATCACACAAGGGAAACGGAGGGCAGAAATTAGCTTAGTGAATCATCGCTAATTCCTACCAATTTGAATTCTGGTTTTCTTTTTCCTGCCTATAATTCAGCACTTTATTTAAGGTTTTGCTTGGCCTGAGCGAGTCCCGAGAGCAAGGTCTGGAATTGCTGGAAGTTTTAATGATGTTGTTTCGCTAACAGCTGCTGACTTACAATTCCTCCTATTTGGCATAAAAACGATTTTGTTTCTCTGTTCATGCTTGGTCTGAACCACTATAGAGATAATTCTCATGCTTCTTGATAGCCCATAAAAGCAAGAGGGATGCGCAAATCACTCTCTTATAGAGAGGAGAAATTAAGTGTTCAAAACCTAGATCAAAAAGTTGTCAAGCTGGCCTTTTCTGAAGACTTCATTTAATTCAAACCCAGTCTACTTCAGGTTTGCACAAAGAGTCATAAAGTTTCAAGTCCAGAAATCACATGGAGCGGATCACCCTGAAAATCATGACATTAAATCAGTAGGCATTCCTAAATTATTTTCCTGATTTCGCTTTCAATCCAAGTGAAACTCAAAGTGCAACGAAATAAGGTATGTGTGCAGGAAGGCTAAATTTTTATCTCACATGATGAAACCTATAACGAACAAGAAAACACTAATTTCTTCTGGTGCTGTCATTTACTAGAATCAACATCATCCTTCCTGTCTTTATTCAGCAGAGAAAACAAAGCTAATCCCAATTTCTAAAGAGCTGGCTAATAAAGGAGTCAAGGGATCATTAGTCTAATTAACTCATTCCTGTGTTCAGTTTACATTTCATTATGCTATTACACTCTTTGAAATGTCAATTTTTAAATACCATAGAAAACTGTTTAACATATAGACATTATGTTCAACAAATCTAGAGACATATAGAACAGTTACTCAATATTAGTAACTTCATAGGATCCTGATATGCAACTCAATATCTCCCAGCCAAAGCATTATTGTAAACTTAATTTATTGATACAAAAATCAGGGAAGTATTTCAGTGACACTTGGCCCCTTGCTTAATGGCAGTGCTTTTACTACCTGAGTATTTCGTAATAGTCATGTAGATGTCCTTGCATCCACTTTTGGTAATCGGACCATTTCATTCTGAACAAAAATAAATCAGGATACAAAGCTACAACTTCCTGCCAGGTTTCTTTTTTTCTTCGTTTTATTGGGTGTCTTTCTATAGCTTAACATAATGAGTCACTTACTGCACTTTAAGTCAATTTTTAAATTGATTTAATGAGTCATCCAGTCATTTACTGTCTTTTAAGTCAATTTTAAAATAAACACAACTTCTGTTAAATTGATGGTAAGTTCTGTAATCAGCTGTTTGGAAACAATCAACCTCAGTTAACAGCATAGGCTTTACTGCTATGCTTGCAGAGGCAAGTACAAGTTTCATAAAACAATCAAATTAATGATATAGGTGAAATATTACATAATGATACACATGTGCACACGAAAGCAAATAGGAAGGAAGCAAGCCTGTAAGCACACACGCACACTAACAGGCATTTGTCTGTCTGTACCTCTGAACATCTCATGTGCACTGGCTTCCCTCCTGCTGGGAGCACACAGCTCTTGCTTAGCATTCAACGCAGTAAACCACTAAATGTATGTAACACTACACACAACTTGCCCACACACATCTCCTGAATTGCTCACATGTTTAAATTAGACATATATCACAAACTGCTGGACCACAGCCTGAAGGATGAAGACATTTTGCCACTATGCTTCTTCACACCGAAATATCCACAGGAGTCTGGGATATCCAACCAACTACGATGGGCACAACTGGCACTATGTGCTTGGTATCCCCTTTTCTAAATGATCCTTATGTACATGTAAGCCTTTTCTGGAGTGTCTGGGATCCATCAAACTCCTTTTTAAAACCTTCTGATATCACCTGGACCGTACCTACAGCAGAAAGCTCACTAGCTACGTGGTTATTTTAATGTAAGGACTCTGAACTTTTGTGTTCTGAATAGCCAGGACCCTGCCGAGACCTCTACAGCACCTATACAACACCCTCGAATTGTGACAGTGTACTGATGTAAGTTCAGCCCTTCTGGGCTGTAGCTGCTGCAGAAAGGATGAGAAGTTAGGTTTAATATCCACCTGTTCAGTCTATTGCATGGAAAAAAGTGGTTGCTGATTCCTAGCAAACAGAATGTGAGAGGGGATGTGCCACTGGCTGAGGGAAACCATGCAGCTACTCATGGTCACTGTTTTTTGTAGCTGCCCTTGCTAGGTCCTTCTACCCTTGTGGAAGGAACAAGGGTGCAGCTTTATGCACTAAAGTTTGGAAAGTATGTCTGAGAATAGGGGTTTGCATTAGAAATCTCTCGCCTGGTGAGACACACGACTGCACCTCCAGATGAGAGAGAGAGATTAAGAGATGTTTATCAGAACTTGAAAACTTGAGGGGAAACCCGAGCAGTGGCAGCCATATGTTATGGGATCCGTGCAATGCGGTTTTGGGACCACAGTGCGGGGATCCCAGATCTGCAGGAAGCAAAGACTATGTTACCATTCTGCTTTCTGTCACCAGCAATAATGCACTTGAGGAAAAGAAGTGCCTTTAAAAAGATGTAAAGGAAGACCATGAGTGCAGTATGTGAATTATTTTAATGGCTTAACAAGGATTAAACTACATCCATTAATGAATGTATTCAGAGAAGGCTAATGAAAAATAACATATCTATCTGTCCAAAACATAATACATATATCTTTAATATCATCTCTGCTTTAGGAGGATTGAATCCAGATAGGAACTGTGGCTAACAAGGTACCTGATAATGCTCCCAGAATAAGAGGTGAGCATTAGCTCTCATTAATTCATGTTCTTAGTGTTATTTGGCTCCATGGGCTGCCCCGATGTGATCTAACAGGATGTGGCATGCCAGAATGCATCACAACATGTTTGGAATCGTAAAAACACACAGACCCTCAACAACTAAACTTCCCTGCAGCCCCTGGTACGGAGTTCAGCATTCCTGATCAGGCACTGTCTCTGCTTTATTATCAACATGTTATACCTCCCACTGGCTGTTCAATGAGTATTTTCTCTCATTTGTTTTCTAAACCAGCCAAAGGAGGTCAATGCACCTTAATTTAAAAACAAAAGCACAGAATGATGCTTAAAGCTTTGACTTACTGGGATTTTTTATTTTCTTCCCCTCCACATGTTTCTACCTGCTATCACCCATATCTAGCATTGCCAAGAGAAGACCGAGGCGATTAGGAGATACACACAGTTATTTTAGCAAATCCCTTAAAAAAAAATAAAATAATTGGACTTGAAAGAAGCCTGAAACATTAGAGCAAAAGCAAGTACAAAAGAAGGAGCTATGGCATCGTATGCCCCGTCTAACAAGGTATTGAGCACCAAAGCCCAGGGGACTCTTGGTACTCTCGCTGTGAAGATTAGACAAGAGCACTTGCGCAGGACACAGCAAGAATACGAAGGGACATGAAGTGAGCAATCCCAGCAGACAGCCTGTTGAAATGTCAGTCAGGCACTCTGCCTCCACCACCTTTCACAGAGCTAAACATCTCTTTATGTCAGAACAAATTGGGCAATCCTCAAATCTTTTTTTCCTCTCCCCTGACTTCAATGCGGCGCCGAGCGCTGGGAAGGAGTGCGGGCGGAGAGCGGGAGGGAGCGCGTGCAGACAGTTCACTTCAGTTCACATGAAAGCGCCCTGACACGCTACGAGACTGAATACTGATATTGGCAACTCTTACAATCTTATCAGAGAGGCAGGAGCAGCAGCAGCCGCCGTGCTGCAGACCTTCCCCCTTTCCAATTACGCCGGGTGGCTGTTCCTTTCCCAAG
This sequence comes from Melanocharis versteri, assembly GCA_013397845.1. Taxonomy (NCBI): domain Eukaryota; kingdom Metazoa; phylum Chordata; class Aves; order Passeriformes; family Melanocharitidae; genus Melanocharis; species Melanocharis versteri. The sequence goes on along the minus strand of VZTG01008997.1, from coordinate 156,673 downwards.
CATCCCACAACGTCCTTTGAAAGTAAACTCCTGGGCTTGATCAAAGGCCACAAAAGCAAACACGTCGTTTCTGTATTTATGAGCATATTTACTTCTGTCATCTTTTTCTTGTTTTCACTCCTACCTTCCCTCGCTAGTCCATTAAGGAAATCTAATTTTAACCAACATCTAGCACAGTGCTCAAATGCAGACTGGTGAGTAACCACAATCCTATTTTAAATTATTTGCTTTCACTTACAAATTTCTGTACAGGGTATTCAGTTGGGTTTTTTGACTAAAAACCATACACAGAAGTTATTTTTGCAGGAGAACAACAATACAGAAACCTTCCCACTGACTTCTGTGAATGTTAGAGAGGTCTTAGTATGATTGTATAGAGATACATGAATTAATATGATTGATTTTTTTTTGTTTGATTCAACACATGAAAACATTGCTTTAAAAATAAGCAGCCAATTTTCATTCTTGAAAAAAAAGAAAACAGAAAACTTAACCCAGCCAAGACATGAAGAACTCTGTGAAACTGCCTCCAAGAACAGCAAGATTAAGCTGCTAACTCCACATTTACATTATAAAGATGCTGAATAATAAAATTTCTTCTAAAGTACCTGCCTGAGCAAAACCCAAACAACAGACACACCCCAAACACCACAAAAATCCCTCCCCTGACAAATAAACCCATGGTTTAAAAAAAGAAAAGTGAATATTTAATAAGAAAATACAAATAATGGGCCACTGCCATGCCCGGCCACCTACTCTTTAAATCAGAGGTTTATTGCAAGCATGATCATTTGTGCAGAATGATCAATTTCTAAGACTTCATTCTGGATAATATTTTCTAAAAGCTGTCTAACATTTCTAATATTAATTGATTATAGTTAAAGATCAGATGGATTTCATTACATTTTAAAGTTTCTGTTTATGGTATTCGGGCAGGTAAACGCCTGTGTTTATGGAAGAGACATTACCAGACCATTTACTGCCCATTACCTCCAAGAAAAGAAGCCCATATTGGAACAAACTATGCAGCATTTCTGGCATTTGTTAAAGGAAGAAAGCTTTATAAGAAAAAAGAAATACCACTGATTTTTACAGGTGTTTAATAAAGATAAGCTGAAAAAAAGGGTTCCTATTTTAAGCTTGGTGATAGCTAAAAATGCATTCAAATGTGTTCAAAAGCAATCTGAAGTCTCCTAAAAATGGGTGTTTAAAAGTATTCAAGAAAACAGTAAAAATGCAAATATTTGTCACATTATTGTAGGATATGGGACAAAAATGCTCATAAATTCAAAGAACCCTGCTGAGGCAAACTGCATTTCATTTAAATATGACATTATTTGGGAGTCATTAAAACAAAAATAATGTTTATCGGTTGCATTGTAAAGGTTACTGTGAGAAAACAGCCAAAGTTTGCCTGTACTCAAAAGAGTGGTGAAAGGGACTGTGAGCATAAGACCCTTAATTTCAATTGTTATAGTTGTGCTGTGGCAAATAAAAAGACTTAATGTAACGGATGATTCACTACTATGGAAATACTACACTGAAAATAATGAGGATGTATCAGTATTTTCAAGACTCTCGGTCTGATATTCTAATGTACTTCATACATACAATGAGACAAATTAAAAAAGAAAAAATAAAAGGGTGCCAATAGTGACTGCTGACTTTTCAATCAGAAATGTGTTAAATCCCAAGAAGAAAGTATGCAGTGCCTTTGTGATCGCTACAAAATACATACAACAGCTGTCATCCCTCTATTCAAAGATCTTCCCCGATTTTTTTATTAACAAACCCATATCATGGGACACCTAGGCTACACAGAAGTAGGCTAGTATGTTGGGTTTAATATTAAGACCCTAAATCTCATTATTAAAAGCATCCAACCTGGCTGAAGAGAGATGGCTTCTAGCTATAGCCACGAAGAGCCTTCTGCAAGCCAAGTTAAAAAACTTCTGTTTACACGGACTTGCACGAGTCTGTCTATACTCCTAAAAACCATAGCGAAGTAATGCTAAAAGACCCCCCCAAAGCCTAGAGTTGCCATTTTGAACCTTCAACCTCTCCCTGCAGTCATTCTGAACCATTAATTGCTGGTTATTTGTACACGGAAATCAAGATGTAGATGCACGCAGATCCCTTGATTACGCAGACATTTAGTCAGTGGCTTTACTAGGGTGAGTAGTTTTTGGTGAAGCAATCAAATTAAGCATCCCATTAAATAGCTGATGTAGGTAAATCAGGTCTTGAAATTTGATCCATTCTGCATTCTTCCATCTCTTAGATTTGATTGTATTTGTGAAAATCAATCATGCACTTGCCTTAGTCCTGCCTTAATTCTGTCAATGAATTTAAAGGCATCACGTACAGCACTTTTATGTGGTTTAAATTCAGCTATGAAGACCCATTATGGTTCTGAGTTAAAATAATTCTGCGCTGCACCCCTCTAAACAGTGGCTTGCCTGGACTGCCCATGAACTGGTCTCACTTCCAACCCGTTTCGTGTGTTTCCTTCCAATATGTCTTGAGCCACACAGCCCGAGGGGGCAGGGAAAAGGGCTGGGATGTTACACGGCCTCTCACTACTGCTCACATGCTGTAGTAAAGCATATTCTTATTTACAATGCCCTGCAACAGCCTACACCTAACACAGCTTCCTGAAGCTATTAAAAGTGGACACACAATAACTGCAAGCAGAATTTGGCTTATTGTCTCCACAGATTTGTGCTAATATACCAGTGTCTCAAGACATCGCTTCATTTTCATAACAAGGAGGAGATTTAATTTCTGCGGATTTCTATAAAAAGCAATTTGGAAACTTCTCAACAATGATATTGCTTCCCATAAATGCCAAATTGGTAAAAACATCATGAGAGGAAAACACAGCGCACTGACAATATCATTTTTTCTAACTTAAGTACCAGCATTATTCAAAGACATTATACTGCTAAGTATCCAAATAATTCATTCATTTTAAGGATCGAAAACATAATATTATTTTGTTAAATTAAGCTCTCGCTTTCCCAAATCCCTCTTTTCCATTTAAACTGCAGGAATAAAGGCAACTGAAAACACATCTGCGTGCAAGGCTTTTCTTTTCAGTTTTCATGGGTTGCTCTGTTCTGGTTGGGGTGTGCACCTCCCTTTTTGCTGATTACCAAAACCCAAAAGTAACTGCAATAACTGTAAATCCCTGCTTTGGATGATAAAACGAGCCTCAAGTATCATCATCTCATTCCCATGTTCCACTACGTGCAGGAAGGAGGAGGTTGGTGAGGGAAACCATCGTTTACCTCTAACTTATTGGTACTGCTGTAATACAGTCTCTCCAGCTAAAAAGGAATTGTAACAACTGAAAGTGACTGTTTAAAATGGTACCAAAGATCAAAATTTCTGACTATGGTAGCCTGGGTTGGGGGGCCAATAGCCCAGTTTTAAGCATAACCTATTAATTGATGAACATCAGGACTTTGTGGTCATTTAACACTATAAATGAAGACTTGATAACAGTTATTGATCTCAGTTTTCCTGGAACAGGATCCCTGGGCTCAGCAGTGAGCAGTTTTGCTTCTTTTAGTTCATAAATACAAGAATAGGGCTACTGCTCAAATGCCACCCTACTGCCGAAAATGAAATAAAAGTAAATTTCAGCGCAGTGTGGAAAGCAATACAAGTGTATTTCCACAGGGTTTTTTTGAGTGGATAGCCCAAAGTTAATATAATCTTAAACTTCCTCATGGGAGATACAGAATTGCCACAGCTGACCCCTGTTACCATTTGAAACTACTTTCTTTGTGAAAGCCTACTCAAAACATGGAAGTATATAAGTTACTGTTCCTATTTATTTATTGATCTTCCTTGTGCTACCATGGAACTGGAATACCTCTGAACATTCATGAATTCAGCCTAACAACACATAAGATGGGGCTATGAGCATTTCTGCTGCCCAGGCAAGAAGCTGAGCCAGGGAATAGGAAGTGTTGGGTTGTTGTACCTGCAACACAACCGTGTCACAAGAAACAGCTGGAAATTACCATTGTCTCACCTGTCTTATTGTTTTGTCATTCAAGGCTTTTCCCCATTTTCCCTCCTTCTAGCTATTTCTCCCTAAAACTCTGCTATAGGCTCATCAAATCAAAAGCTGATTTCTAAAACTTTCTGTGGAGCTGCCAGAAGCACCTCCATCACTGAAAATATATTATCACAGGATTTAAACAGAGAAAATTAATCCCCTCCCTCTTTCCACCTTCCCTTCCCCAAAATGAGAAAAACGATCTCTCCATCTCCAGACCCCCAGGTCAGATTAAACCCAGATGTCGAAGGAGAGACCTCGAAAGAGGTGCACATCCCTTCCAATGAGGATTTAAGGAGAAGCTGCATGAGTAGATGAACTGTTGAACTCAGTCCTCTGTCTTAAAAATACATTTCATCGGGATTGTTAATGCACGATATAAGTACCCAAAAGATGCAACAGAATTCTGAAATATGAATTAAGGACGTATTGCCATCTCCAGCAAAATAATAAAAGTAGAGAGATTAAGAGGCAAGCATATCTTTTTGAATTGTAGAATAGGTTTATAGGTCTTCTAATAACAACTTTTACTCAAACCTTACATAAATAGGCTTATATGATACAAATATTATGTGGGCTATGTGGAAACTACAAGGTCTCTAATCATGTTTAGGGATTACTTGACAGAACAGAGACATTTCATTCCTATTAGACCTAGGGATTACAGCAAAGAAACATCTAATATTCCATTTTTTAATTTCATGCATTTTTTATTTACTTTTAATGATGCTGTATATATTCATCATCCTGAAATATTAAAACAGTATGAAAAAAGTAATAAATTGGTGGAAAATTTAGGGAATGGGAATGCAACAGCACGCAAATCATACACTATCAAGTGCTTGATACACATTTAAAATTACTGTCTAGTACAGCAAAGCCAAATTCCTGGCAGATTTCTGAAGCGCAAAGTCACAATAAGAAGATCAGCAGAACAGACTGAAATAATAGAATATTCATCCCCCTAATCCATATGCAATTCTTTAGGGCTTTTTTTTAACAATGCATATGAGGTCTGACTGTATTCAGGATTTAAATAAGTTGTCTCTCTCTCTCTCTCTCACACACACTCTCTGTATTTTTGTAAAAAAAAAAGTATATACAGTTATCATTTCTGCTCTACTGCACCCACATTGACAAGGTTAGCACATCTCCTCACACCTCAGATGAAACAATAGCATTTTAAACAACAAAAGTATTAAAAGAAATACATTTATTCATACCATTGAAACCTCCTGCAACAGCTGTGTTGAAAAGGAAGTGGTCCAGTTGCCTGGAAAAGGGATTTTTTTTTGTTTAATGTTTTTAACTCTTTCTTACATGAATCTGAATAATTACTGGTTAATTTAAAGCAACAGCACATGTAGTTACTGGCAATAAAACTTTGAAATCAGTATTAATTCTTTGAGATCATGCCTTTCTCTCTAGACAGATGTAATTTTAGATCTGGTATTGTATAAAGGGACAGAGACCTAGAGACAAGTAAATCATCACTCAAAAGGCAGATGCTGATGATAAGGATGGTACACGCACAAAATGTGCTTGAGGACGGGAGATGTGGAGGTGGAGTGTGAAACTTCCACTGCCATGCTTGAGATTACCAAATTACTTCCAACCAGTGCAAAGGCACAACTGAGCTATAGATGTTCCTCCAAACAGGGGTATGAAGAAATTCATCCCCTGTCATACAGGCATACAAAGCCTGATCCTTAGATCAAGCAGGTTTTGCACAGGTTTAACTTTCTGATTAGGCTGCAAAATATCACCACCCCACACTCCTTTTGTCAGTGATATAAAATGAAGATGTAAAATGAATGTACTCAAACATAAGACGTTTGCACCAGTAATGTATGTGTGGACTTGCTAAATAAAGGTGCCCACATGTGATAATTATGATGGCCACATGCAGAAAGCAGCTTTCACAACCATCAGGACAGCTCTTGTCACAACTCTGTTAGTGAGGCAAGGAGCGCTAGGACAGGTGATGGTACATGAAAAGCCATCTGGTAAGTGAGAAAGAGCAGCCACATCCTGCCGAAACCTGAATACCCAAATGTAGCCACAGGCTATTTGCAGTAACAGGTCTCATGAGAAATGGCCCGGGGTGCAGATTGCTGCTGAGCCTTTACAAGTTGGGCTCCTATCTGGCGTGGGCCATGCTGGTCCAACCCGCTCGAAATCATGCTCGTGTGTTATTAGCCAGACTGTGATATCAGTTGACATTGCTATTCACATTGCAAGGTTACTTTTAATTCAATACAGGCTAAACAAGCAATGTAAAAACATATTTAATGGGAGATTTTCTTTTTTCTAAGGAACCTGCTTACCTGCCCTTACTATGACACCCATCTACGCTGACACAGAGGCCAAACTTACTGGTGCTTATTGTTCTCAGGTATCTGATTATTAATGGTAGACTGGGGGAAAACAACCCTAAGCATACTGAAATCAGCAGAAGTGGTCCCACAATAGGGCTAGAACACATCCATCCTGTGTGTATGTTTTGCAGGCACACAAGCAAAAGAAGAAGCACTCTTCGAAATTATTTGATCTGCACTAGTGAGAAAAGTGTGAAGTTGTACAAGGAAATAAAAGACAAATGAACATAAAACTTCTGCTAGAAAATATGATCAGGATCTATGTTAACGAACAGGATTTAATAATGCACACTGAACTTAGGAGAGAAAGCCTGATAGACACCCTGCAGAGCTGCACTGGACTGAATCTGAAAGGCACAGGTGGCAGCAGCTTTGATGCAAATGTACCACGCTTTTAAAAGACAGGGCAATTAAGTAAAAGTATGAAATACCATCTAATTTTGGGGGGAGAGCAAAAAAGGCCAAGGAAGGAAGGTGGGATTTTCAGAGGAATACAGATCACCCAGTGAAAATTAGGGTATTCCTGAAATACGTCAGTGCTACTCTCCCTTTTGCCATCCTTTATTTTACAGAACATAACAGAGATGTATATGAGTTTCTATTTTAGTGAAGACAACAACAGTTTGTGACAGTGAAGGCTAGAAAAGAGCAGCAAAGCTTTTACCCAAATTCTATCCTTTGTTCCAAAGCAGAGAGCTATTAAATCTTTTCTGCAAGTGTTTGTAAATACAGTGAACACTTTTCAATGTGCACAAAGAATATTTTGTTTCCTTGTACAGATTCAGAGAAGTTGATCAGCCACATTCTTTAGAAAGCTTCTAAGCAAGCAATGCAAGACATATATTTGGAATATGAAAGTTTAATCCTACTCATTAAAACATGACAAACTTATAATTAATTGAGAATGGAGTCAATAATGAGAACATCCTTCAATGTAATGATGTTGGTACTATCAGCTTGTAATATGGGAATACGCTGTAGAAAGTGAAGCATAATATGGAAAAATTACAAGTCAGTTTAAAAAAAGAACAGCCTGAAAGTTTTGCCTTGAGTAGAATCTTTAAAACACAAATTTTAAATCCTCAAAAGTTACATTTTCCCAGTCTTCAAATGAGATAATACATTATGTTGTTTTCCTGTGATGAGGAATAATTCAAGGTCTTACATTGTCTGATTAATCTCTCAACCAATATTTAGAAAGGGTTTCTCTTTGAGCTAATCAAACTTGACAAAAGCAATCTTCAAACTATGCCACATTCACTGATTTGTAAGATATCTCAAACTTGTGTTTTATTAAATGCAGTTTAAATTAGCAACAGCTCTAAATTCACCTGCTTGTGACACCCCCTGAATCTCACCAACAGCACATAAGGTAGGCAAAAAGACTGCACATGCAGATTAAAATTATTAGGACAAGCTGTTTTGTTTTGTCTTAAAGAAGGATACAGTTTTAGTTTTAAGAGAGCACTCAGCTGCAGCCCTATTGCTGATACTACATTGCATTTTGGGGGGTAGTTGCTGACGGCATTCAGTTTACTTTTTCTGGAGATAACTGCCCTGATTTTACTGGACAAGGTCTCCCTAGTGATCCCTCCAAATAATGCTTATTTCTTTATCCACAGAAAAAGGCTAAATTTCAATACACAATCTTATGACATTCTTTGGCTTTCAGTATCAAACAATAGCATTAGGTTAAAGGACATCACTCCAGAAGAGCAATGTTAAACAGCTAGTAAGGAAGCCCTACAAGAACCCACTGCCTGGTAGGGATCACTGTGGGGAAGCACAAACACCATCCCAACCTTCACCTTCACTAACAGTGTTGGTAGTTTCCTTTCTTCCTGTGAGTGGCCATGTGTGTGCAAACTGGATTTTCCCATGGTTTGAGAACGTGTTTAAATTTGGTTGCCTGACTCTGAGCACTAAAAGAGATTCCTGAGTTAGCACAGCTAATCAGGAGGGGGAAAAACTGTGGGAGAGATGTAAGTATTAATTCCCTACGGCAAATGTTCCAACAGGAAATCAGACCTCCAGCTTATTCTTCCTCTCAAGTTACACTTAAGTTCTGGATAAATAAGGTTCTGAGCTACTGATTCCCCTCTATTTCCTCCTCATGATTGTGTGCAACCGAGAAACTGCATTTCTGGCAATGTCTATGATAAAATAACACAATGCTCCATTAACAAAGCCTCACGTGTGTTAGAACTTGCTAGTGCAAATCTTTTTGGGACTCAAGGAATGACATTCAAATATTGGGTAACACACTCTGACTGGGAAGACTATCAATAGAGTTTCTCAATTTGTTTATATAAATGGTCCAACACTTTTAAAAGCACTTCAGAGCACTTAACTAAAGCAAACAAGCACTTGAACTTTAAATATCTAGCAAGAGAAGTCATCGACAAGTATGACTTGACTTAGTAAACTCTAATATCTTTGCAACCTTTCATTCATACAGCCTCTTCATGAAGAGAAGCACCAGGCACTCATCTCTACTTCAGCTCTGCCGTAAGATACAGAATGAGTGGGGTGAGGAACCGCCTAGTCCCTCCTTAGCTCTTTTTTTTAAAGCAAACAGCTTTACTGCTTCCTATACAGCGATCCTGGGTCCATAGAAGTCTTTATAAAGCAGCTTCTGATTTTGAAAACTTAGTCTCTCTCTTATTTGGCCCTTAAAGTAGGATTATTTAATCTTATAAACCTCATTTTCCCTGAAATCCATGGTAGCTAAGCCTTGATTTGGGAATATAACATTTACCAAACACCATCCTACTAATTCCCAATAGCTCTGGGAATAACTTGCTATACTCAGGACTAGGGTGCCTTTGGTAAGTGGTCTCATCATGGTGCCAATGTCACGTGCATTTTTTATGTCTTCATATTTATAACACACCCCTCCCTAGCTACTGCATTATACACAACCACAGCAGTCATTTCCTGACCAAATTAGTGTGATGTGGTTCAACACACTCCTCTGCTGATAAACCAGCACCCAAATGCATAAGATGAAAGATTATTCTGGAGTTTTGGATGGTTTGGGTTTTTTTTTTTTTAAACTGATGTCTAGCTCAAGTCCTAAGCTGGCCCTGAGAAACAAGAAGATGGTATTTAAAACAAGTATTTCTGATCAGTAGCAGGTAAATCTCATTCCCTAAAATCCTGCAACATATCTTGATTTTTATTTCTCTCTGAATGTGTTTTGCACACAGTCTGCATAATGTGGCAGAAAAGAGGCGTCAGAACAAACCTTTACTTTAACTTGGTCACTACCATCTTTGAAAAAGGAAATAAAGTATTTTTAAGCTGTATTCTGGAGCTCAATGGCCACATTGGGGTTTTAGTTTGCTAGTTTTAGGGGACGTGCAGCATGTTCTGGAACTGGCTGCTTGGGATTTGTACTGATTAGTCTGGTAATGAAGATTCTCAAAACACTATTTTGGTAGGAAAAACCCCCACAGTTGATACAGTTGAAAATATAAACCACTCAGTGCTAAAGCCTCAGACTATGCACAGTTCCTAAAAGAAATAGCTTTGAAAACTCTTTGAAATACCATGCAAGTCATAATTGGGTTTTAATGTATAAAACGGCTCAGTAATTTAAATGTTTGGAAAAGAAAACAGTCTTTCCTAGAGTTTATGAAGTGCTAAGTCTATTTCTTAGAATGATTAACTATGCAACCTGATTTTGAACACAAGCATCTCCTAGCATATGCTCTCCACAGCTGACACCGTGACAGCATACAGTTTTACCCAATTAATATTCCAGGACCCAATTCTGATATTAAACTCCCATTCCTCACCTCCTTTCCTTGAGTAAGTGCCTTGGTTTCCCCAGAAATAGTTTTACTTCCTATTCTTAAACAAGTGAAATCAGGATTAAGCTCTGCTCCTCATACATTTGGGTCTACCAAATGACAAATTAGATTTGTATGTACAGGATGCATATCATGACATTTCCACTAGAAACTTAAAAACAAAAAACAAAAAATATCCCCAAACCCAGAAAACAAATGACATTCAAGGATAATACAATACTCATTCACTTACAGAAAATTTTTAGTAGCAAATGCATATTAGAAAAACAGATGAAGTACAGCCAGGACAGCATAAAGAATGCTTTTGGGGAAGAATGCCCCAAATAACGTCCCATTTTAGAACAGTGATACAACAAGACTATGGCAAAAGAAAATGCAATTCAGTTTTGAACACACTGCAAATAAGTAACAAGATCTAATAATTTAGAAAGTCCTTAAAGAGCCCATGGCTTTGGTAGAATGAGAGATGAAATTAAAGAATAGAAGAATAAACTTAGACAAGATGACCTGAGAGAGAAAAAGAGACAAAAGCAGTGAAAAGAAACAGACCCAGGGAAAGTACTTCTTCATTCTAATAATAGATTCATCAACAGAATATCTGTATGCACTAACACCTAATTTGAGCATCCTGAATTCTGATCCTGATTTCCCGAGATAGCAACCTCAATATTAAAGAAAATACTTAAATTGCTCATTACTAGAAATAGATTGATTTGCATGAGAAAAATGCAGAGTTAAGATTCCCATTTCATTTACGAATATTAAGATCCTAAAATAAAGTCTCGAAGTAAGTCCTAACTCCCAGGCTAACACTTCCCTCCTGTTGGTGACAGCATCATTGCCCCTGGGACCTGGGAAATGCCATATATGGTGGCCACAGGGAATAGCATGTTTGTGTGAGCCCAGAAAACCTGAACAAGGGCTCAGGAGATGGGTGTGAGAACTTGCAATTCTGTCTGGTATTCAGAGACAAACAAACAGTGAAACATCCAAGTGGGAAACACCACCAACAGCAAAAGGCTTGACTTTACTTAAGCCCATGTGAGCAAAAGCTGTGGACATGCTCAACTTCTCTATTTCTCATTAGCATTCCTACCTTCAGCAAAACTTGCTGGTGCACATGGCCAGCTACTTGGTTTATTTTTAAGTATGTAAATGTAAAATTGACTAAAGACACATGAGTTTATCCTGGTGCAGAAGCCAATTGCCAGAGTAATCCAACATGGTGAATGTTGAGCACAAGACAATGGCTGATATCCTGCAGTCAGCACATTTTAAACTGCTTACTGGTTTAAGGTTTTAAATTGCTCACCAAATACTAACTTTATTTATATTTGGGTTGGGGTTTTTTTGGAGGATGGGGGGAGAGAGAGGGGAGTGGATGGTATTAAATTTAATAGAAACAAATCACCGAGGTATTAGAAAAACAGCAGTTAATTTACCTGCTGCTCTAGAGAATAGCTCGGGAATATAAATTTTAGCTTTCCCATACCTACAGCCCTAAGCTAAACATTAGGTTGTCTGAATTGTCTTCATCCCTCGAACGCTACATGTGAGAACTCTTAATTTTGTGTTCTAGCACTTTAAGCAGAGTTGCTTATATAGTCAAGAGCCACCTTAATGTTCCTCTAAACTATACTGAAGTACGAGACAAACCTTCATTTTGAAGGCAAGAGTTTGTCAACTTCTAGGGCCTTCAGCCACTAACCCCTCTCTCATCCATAAGTGTCTAACACGTTTCCCTTTTAAACTTCCTGAACATTTACAGCAGCCAAAACACATTTTTTAACATCACTAAAACGCTGCCTCTGATGACCCTGGGACTCCAGCAGATTTCAAGAGCAGGACCAAAATTTGAAAGGTTGGTTTAGAGATTAAGGCTGAGCCCCTGCTGCACCTGAAGTGAGCCACTTCAGGAGGCAAACACCCCTCCCAGTGCTGGCTGCGGTCTCCCACCCCCCGGCAGCTGCAGCGTGCTCATTCCACCAGACAAATCGCAGAGGAGAGGGAGCGAACCCCCTTCATGGACTCACCATCCTTTTCTAGTCACATTCACTACGCATTGCATTAGAAAATCGTAACGGTGTTAAAATATTTTGGCAGGATTTGTTATGGCCAGATCACTCACTTCCTTTGGGACACACAAAGCCTCCTCTGGCAATGAAACAGCCCAAATGTCAGCAAATCCTATAGAACAGAAAACGGTCTGTCAATGTAAAGCCTAAATGAATCTCCAGTTAAGCAAAGCAAAACAAAACAAAACTGTATAACACAAAAATTCACATACAGAAAAAAGGAACAACCTAGAAATGTTCACTTCTTATTAAGGTTTCTTTTTTTTTCTTTTCCCCACCCTCCAGAAACTTTTGAACAGCATTACAATGAATTCATCTCAAGGTGCTATTAGAGCACAAGCTCCCTCCAAGTGTTACCAATTCACGGACAGATTAGAGGGCACATTAATAACATAGTTAATATGAAGTGTTTAGAGCCTTTACGTCGGTGACAAATACGACTCAGCCAAATTTCCTGACCATTGAGGCCACGGAGGAACAATTTGGTAGATTTCATCAACAGTTCTAATTATGTTCCTGTCAAGTCGAGAACAAAGTAATCCATAACTGGGGGGCTGCTCGGAGACAGTGCCACGTGAGAGTAATTTATGCCCAGGGCCCTCGCTGTAGTTAGTGTGCACAACGCTTGACTAACAAGTGGGTTCAAAAAAAGGAATTTATTAGGGAAAACACAGCCCTCCAGCTCCGAGCAGCTCATCAGGTGCAGGCTTAGCAGGAGTTATGAGGCAAAGTCTTCTTGTTTATAAAAGCATCTAAAGTCCACACTGGCCTCAGCGGGTTTTAAATCACGGGATTTTAGCCCAAGGCTTCCGCTGGAGCTAGGTAAGCCCGCTGCCAAGGCCAGGGTGCAACCCAGCCCCTTTAAAACCATCTCAGTCCTTGGGACAGTGGCAGGACCACCTCAGAGGCCAAGTGGTACCAATGCCCTTTTGCAATCCTATAAATAACACGCTAATGAAAGATGCAAAGGGATTATTAGTAACAGTAAGCTAAAATGTCACAATACACGATGTGTTTCTTTCCACAGCCCAACTGGGAAACAGGCTGAGAAAGGGAAAGGGAGGGGAGGAAGGTAAATGGGGGAGAAGCTGTCATGTAATTTTGAGTCATTTTCCACTGTGATCTATATTGGGATAAGGCTTCTATCCTTTCAAACGGGATCATTTTATACATGACACTCTTGCTGCATTTCACAAAAAGGCAAGAATGTCTCCCTAGCGCTCAAAGTGCAAAGCCTGGCAGCGGTCGTCCAGGATCAGTTACTTGCATATGCAGTGAGATGTTAGAGAAAGCAAAATGATGCATTCCAAATGTATTTAAGAACTTTGTCTGTAAACAGAGGGTAAAATAACATTAGCAAAAAAATTAGATCCATGTGAGAAACACAAAACACTTAATGGGTTTTAAAGCATAGTTTTCTGAAGGTAGCTGTAGGCACACACTACTGTCAGCATTTTTGGGTTTTTATCTACCAAGACAAAACCCAGCAGCATTTAGTGGACCAAACACCAGCTCAGATAAAAGGAGTGGTCAGACCAAGGACCCATGTCAGACTGATTTGCCGTGCGGCCCCAGGAAGGCTGACTTCCTCACCCACATTTCCCACTGCTAGAATGGCTACAGGTACGCAGATTTGTACCCACATGACATACCTTGCTAATGAATTTTTGACTATAAAAATGTTATTGGCTTCACTAAACTATTGGGTTTAGTAACATTTTAAATTACTAGTTGACCACTGGCACAGAGGAAATGCAGAATGCAGCAGTACATCAAAACCCTGAGCTTCTAAAGTTTCTTATCTACTAAAGTTTCTTATTCAGATTTGCTTGAACCTGTAAATTCTCTGACATCAAGTCTAGGGACTTTCCCAGCACCTACTGAGTTGGACAGGATTAGTCTCATGTAACTGAAGCTTCACAGATTTATGATTACTTGCTCCCAAGGATGAAAAAAAATACACTTTAAAAGCAGTAATGGCTTCACAAGGAGGCAAAGAGGAAAGGGGAGGACGCAGTCCCATTCTGCAGATGGGAAAAGAGAAACCTCTCTGCAAGTCAGAGAGACAGTAATTCAGAAGCCAAGCAATGCCTGGACGTTCTAATTCCCAGACTCGTGATTCAGTCACAAGACATGCTTCCTTCCCTGGTGAAATGTCATGCTGCCGCATGCTTCTGTTACAGAACACATCCTAACCAAGTGTAGCAAAAGCATGATGATCCCATTAAGTATCTAACATCTAATACCTTGTGAAAACTAATTTAGTGCTTTATCAAATCTCTAGTTTGTATGTAGAGCATAAACTGGCTACATTTGCTAATAGGGCAGATTGACCCGTCCCATATATTATCAAACCACATCAAAGTCTGCTGGAGGACGTAGCCTTAGCTTCTTATTATCCCTTGCATTAACTCTCTCACTAGCTACTCAACCAATATATTTTCCTGTAATACATCTGTCATGATTTTGCAGGGAAATCAGCAATTCTGAACAGTGCAGCAGTTAGATAACAGGACTAAACCCATCATGGTCGCCTGGCTTTCCAATCTACTGCTAATTGGCATGGACAGAAGCCCTTAGAGCTGGGCTTGCACAACAGCACACCACTGCTGGGCCCCAGAGATTTGGCCTCTTAGTTAGATTTGTATTTTTAGAGCTTGAGTCATTCACATGATTTCTTCACGATTTATTACATGCAAGAGAAATAAAGTTGGATGCCAACACCTTCAAATTTACAAGATTTTTTTTTCTCCCTTTTGGCAGAAAAAAAGGTCGTATTTTGCAAGAGAACATGTGGCTCAGTAATCAGGAGGAAAGTGCTAGAATATTAGTAACAATAATGTTAGCAATATTAGATACAATGAGAACATCTTTCTTGGCTTGGATGCTACGTAATCGTATTCCCACGTGTTTATTTAGGGTCTTACTTGTGACACTGTGTAATGAATTATATATCTGAGCCATGTTTCTAGCTGTCTGGGAACTTGCATATAAGGCTAATAGAGGGTCTGGATGGTTGTTTTGTTTTAAAATAACAATTGCTACTATCTTCTGATAGATAGTGTTTGTCTTTGGACTTGGAAACCCTGAGCCATTATACATGGGTCTCTTACTGACTTTTCTGACCATTTGACTACCTGTCACTACTGGAACCCAGGAGTTAGTGGTGGAATATGAAAAATAAACTAAAATAACAAAATACTCCCTCTTCAAACAGAAATCCACTCAATAGAAATAAAATATTCTTTCACTTTGCATATGTGATTGTATGTAGTTCTGAAATATCATTATATCCATCACACAATCCTAGTTGTTCATATTTAACCTGACATTTATTTTCTCTTTGTACAGCTTCTCAAGCACTGTCATCTTCTTTTCCCTTATAACTTCTGGCCCCTCATGTCTTCAAACACTAATGTAAGAAAGTAAAAAGCATTTAGGGGGGCACGTGGGGGTATTATTAGGAGGTTTGTATAGTTTCTTGGTGATCTCTGATCCCGTTGTTGATGGATCATTTTTAATCCAGAGAATATTAAAAACTGCTTACAGTCCAGCTGTGGTTTACTATCACCAACAAAGGCAGGCCAATACAGTAGTTTTTCTACAGAGTAAAACTTCTAACAAGTAAACTTTTAGCTGGGGGAATAAATTAGGTAACAACAACAACACGAACAAGGCGGGTAGTGAGTTAAAACATCACAATTCTATGTTACCGAATTGAACTGCAAGTCTTTGGAGCTTCATCCCCCCCCCTTCCTTTCCCTCTATATTTTTCTTCTTCTGATTTTATGTTGAAATCACAGGAACTACGCAGGCTAGCAAGGCTGTAATCACTCAGCAGGAACCTGGCACAAGCACAATGCAACCACCAGCCAGGCAGCAGGAAACTGAAGGAAATCTCTCTCTCCCTCCCCCCTAGGTTTCTTAAAAGGGGCTCGGCGTGAATGAATCTTCCCGGTAGCCACCAACAATTTCTTATTCCTTCCGAGCAATCATCAATTTCAGCATCAAGTGGTTTAGTGGCTCTACAACTGGTAGTGGCAGCGGAGTAAGCCCAGCATGCAAATGTTTTGGCTAATTTAAAACCCTTGTGCTGCCGAATCAAACATGACAAGACAACAGTAAAAAGAGAGGCTATTATCCCAAATGAGAGTCGGCGGATGGCTGAAATTGGCTTGAGTGGCAGAGACAAAAGAGTTGGAAGGAGCAGGGACAACCAGGCTTGATAATAGCAGATACAGTGTGCACTTTCTCCCCCACCCCCAGTGCATTCACACATATCCCACCTGGAGGAAAAAAGGGAACATTTCCAAGTTTCACGGCCAGGCGGAAAAAATACACTTAAGAACTGATTCAAAATAAATTAATACCTGGTAAAGCATCTGCTCCATGGATATGGGGAAATGTAACTTAAGAGACATCACCCTTTCAATAGAAACCCTAACACTCCGAAGACAAAACCTGTCATTTCCTACCTGAATTCGTGTCCTGCTGCCCCAAGTTCATTCCCATGAGTTGAGAAGCAACTGAGTTAGGACAGAATAACTTCAAAATGAGAATAATCTGTGGTGTGGCTACTGGTGAATAGCTGCTACACACAACAAGCTCACTAAGAGCCCAGATCTCAAAGAACTGCTGGGGAGGAAACGTGGAGGGCAGAGGAATTAATTTTGCAAGGCAATTGGGAGACCACAAGCATCCTCATGATGTTGAGAGCCATGAACCCTGGTGATGGCTTGCAGCTCACAGAATGATGACCTGTGGGATCACTGGAGAGCAAGCAAGTTGTCTTTTGCAAGATTAACAATTTAAAAGTGCTGAAATTAATTTTGTTTAATAGCTGTGGGTGCAGACTCCTTACAAAGTAGGTTGCAAGGTCAGCAAGCCTCCTAAAGCCTTTTAAAATGCAGCTTTTTATAGGGACAGTAGATTTAGGGTGGCTTAGGGCTTAAAGATCTAAAAAGCAAAAGAAGGGTAAGAGGTCATTTCCTACCACTTCCAAATCTTGGGTGAAGACATGTTCTGTGTTTTGTTTCTCGCTCTATGACATACACTTATTGGTACAGTCAAAGCTACTTGAGGCAGTATGGGTTTCTTAGGGTAGGCAAAGTGAAAAAAGACATTAAAATAACCATGAGAACCAGATCAACCAGCAAAATAGCAGGCTCATCAGACTCATACTGGAGCATGCCCACCTGCGTTGCAAAAAAGCAGGAGGAGACAAGAACATAAATCTGGGAGAGAGACTGGCAGGGGGAAGACAAGGGCAGAGGGAGTGCTCCCACCCTTGCCATCATTCAGAAGTAGTTCACCTGTGATTCACATCTGCCTCCTTATACGAGATCATTACACTCTAAATTACTGTACTGTACAGAGTGTTTCAAGGAACAGCTGGGCTCAACACTAAAACCAAAACCAACCATTTAAAAGGGACGTGCTCGGCTTCGCACCCTGGTACATGTGAGCTATTGCTCACAACATAGCAAAATCTGCTGATTGGTGCTCCCTTCTAGGACACTTTTCTGCTACATTTCTACCAACAGCATCCAACTATCTGCACAGGTAAAGCTCACAGTGTGTGCCAGTCTGGGAAATAGAAACAGGGAGGGTGTTTTGCATCCCTGTGTAGGATGGTCTGAATTTGCTGCAATTAAGCAAAATTGCCTTGAAAAATATTTGCATTTCTTAGAGTTGGACCCGTGTGAAAGGTGGACTCATGAATTTAAACAGAAGTCCACCCCCAAGAAAGCATGCATCCCAGTGCAAAGAAACATTCCATGTATACAGAAACCCACTTGGTCTCGCAAACATAATCAGGGAACTGAGAACCCCAGGGGAGGACACGATCACAATGGATACAGCACGCGGGTTTGTTTCATCCTGCCCACTTCTTTTAAATCTTTTTCCCCATAAGATGAAGGAAACGTGGCTTAGTTTTCAAAGAAAAACCAAAACCAGTAACATGCCAAGCATCAGGCATGCCAGCTGTTCATAGACAGCCCACCCTGGGACAGGTAAGTGTCACCCAAGAGAGAAACCTGTATCAGCCAGCCTCACAGGCAAGCAGAAACACTCCAGCCTCTGCAGCGTGTTTTCCTGCGTAACCAAACTTCGTTACTGTGATCCTGCAGACAGAGGGGCCCCTTCCCTGGCAATGAGGTAACTGATGGTCATTAGGGAGGACAGAATTAATTCTGCTGCGAGCCTGGCTCTGACAGTGGCCGAAGCGAACGCACCAGCCATTTTTCTCAGCCTCTTCCACAGGGAGTTGGAACAAAGAAAGGAGCCCAGGGGAAATACTGAAGGCATTACAAGAAAATAATTTTAGATGCATATGAATGCTGCCACCGAATACTGTGTGCTTTCAGGCTGACATATGCTGGGGTGTATGTAGTGTTTGTTCCCTTTTTTTGTCTCAAAGTTGAATTCATATCCTCACATAGCACTCCAAGAAGAGTCCAGTTCACAGCTCAGCAAGGAACTGCTTAAAAGGCAAGCCTGATACAGGTCCTTAGGGCACCTCATCCATCCTGCACTTGGATGGCATCCTCCACCAAGGGACCCCATTAGGAAGGAAGGGCAAACTGAAATCCTAACCCAAAGCAGCCTGAAACAGCACCAGCATACTGGTGTAGCAGCGATGGATGAGCCTCCATTTGTCTTCAAAGCATGGGAAGCCAATATATCTGCTTCAGTGCAAACTCAACTTTACTTTCCAACCTTGTAGTGTACTTAAAGCTAAAATGTATATCATCTTTCTATCCGTGGATAAGGCAGCAGAGAAGTGTCACCCAAGACTCCAATTAAACAGATTGGAAGTGACACACTTCCAGTGCAACTCCATACAGCAGAACACCCTGAGATGCACTGTTTAAAATCAATTGCCCAGGAAGGCATTGCCACAAGCTACGAACAGTTTCTTTTCCCCTCCATACAATGGAATAACTCAGAAGCATCTTACACTAGTACAAAGCTTGCTGGAAAGCGCAGTTGCTGTAGGAACGCTATCAATACCGGAGGTATCACAGATCCTACTCTCCCTGCAGAAGGTTAGGCCCTTCCAAGCAGGAAGAAATAATATGTTTGTTCTGTGGCCAAAGTAATTACAGACTTGCCTATATTGCTTTATATTTCTCTCTTCATAAAAGAGCTTTGTATTGGTGTTGAACAAGCCGAGTTATGAGACTGGAAGTCTCCGACCTAAACTTAGGTCTGGCAGAAGTAGAAAGAGCTTCACTCACTTCAGGAAAGGTGATTCTGTTTATGCCAGGACTGAACATGGCCAAATATTCAACACTGCCCATTAAAATATTTAAGCTTAAACAGGTGTAATTCCCTCATAGATAATATATTAAATATACATCCTCAGACTTCCCTTCACATGTTCGTGTAGCAACTATGTAATATTGCAGGAGGAACTCACATTCTTCATCCATGAGGGCAGTTCTAGCGAGAGCACAGATTCAAACACTGTAAAATGAAACATGCTTGATAGAAGAATGTTATATTTTTGAAAGCTGGTCACCTGCTTATAGCAATCTCTATCCAGGGCTCTTATTCAGATTTCAGGGGTATCTACTGTTCCAGGTGAGATCCTCCTGCACCAGGAGCTGTACAAGTACAATGAGAGAAAACCACCATGACAAATACACACTGCAATTCAAAGGGACCAGCCAGAGAGCTGCTGGGAGCACACGTATTTCTTGTGCTCCAGCCAGGAGCCTAAGCCTAAAGGTTACCCTGTCCTGGTGTAGCACCATATCACCTCTAGCGCCAATTAGGCCGACCAGAACTGGATATATCTGCCTGCCTATTCAGTTCATATCAGGAAAAAAGGAGAGGAAAAAAAAGGAGAGGGGGAAAAAGCAAGCAAGGTCAGGCACTTACGTATGAGCCACATACCTTGTATGAGTAACAGCAACACGGACCCAAATCCCCAGTGCAGCACCAGAAACTGCCTCCTCCTGCTCAATTCACAATCAACTGTTAACAAATCATCTCACTCCAAATGCCAGACCAGTTCTCTTCCTGCCTGTGTTCAAGATCACAAAAATATCTCCTACCAAAAGCCATCTATATTTACTGTCTCTGAATCCAGTGAGAAGGCTAATCTAGGTGTTCTGCCAATCTACAAAACCTAGGTAGCGTGGACTAAAACAAGGAGAGCTATATTCTCTGACATGCTAAGGAAACTCACAGGGTCTCATCCTAAGTGACTCCAAAAACCATACGGATGAGCTGTCTAACAAGGCTGTCCCAAACCTCATATTTAAACTCTTTGCCTCAAAATTTTGACCTTTTTTTTCCCCCTACATGGCAGACTTTGAACTGGTCCTGGCCAGCAGGACAGTGGAGGAAATTCAAGAGCGACACTCTTCCATCTGCTTCTCCTTGGGATCAAACACTTCTCACAAAACAAATGTGTTGTCTCAAAAGCTTTTTTTTTTTCCTTAACCTGTAAAGTTCTAAAGACCTCTCAACAAAAGTCTCTACAGCCTAGAAGATCACAGGGAAACATGAAGTCCAACCATCTCCTCACCACTGCTGTGCCTCAGCACTATGTGTCCACAGTACAGCACTAAATTTGAATGCCTCGCAAAAGAAGCGGGAGAGTTGGAAAAATGAGATCGAGATCTTGACAGAAAACAAAAGAATGGAGACTTAAGTCAGCCAGCCTCAGCTGCAAATGATCTCCATAACCTTCTGCCTCTGTGTGACACAGATGAAAAGAGGTCGCTCTTTCTCTGAGACACCAAAAATTTCAGATTCTAACAATGATTTTTAACACACACATATATATCTATATATATAATTATGTAGGTAGTGAGCACTAATTTTACTGAAATCATTGCCATACCCAGGATTATTAAGCATCAGTTCCACGAGAAACATCAAGCCTTGGTCATGATACCTGACGTTATTCTCTTCACCTCAACTTCTTCACTCCTAACAGTCACAAGCCCAGGAGACACCATACCCTATAATGGTTTTCCCAAAGCCACAGTAAGAGTCAGATCAATCTGATGCTCAGGCAAACTGGGAAACTTACTATTTTCATTGGGGAAAAAAAAAAAGGCAATCTTGCAGTCACCTTTGAACTTCTGTCTGTACCACTGGGATAAATGCACTCAATATCAGGGAAAAAAGCGCTAGGAGGGCTTTTATGATGCAGTACATGAAAAAAAAGAGAGGGGGGGAAAAAAAGTGTTACAACATGTCCTGTTCTTATTCTGCTAATTTTTTTTTTTTTGAGATAAAGACTCCTTTTGTCAGAAAAAAATGTCCCATATTTTCAACAGGACTTGAGGTTTAGTCTATGTAGAGGATTTTCAGACCAGCCGTTATTGCAGCACTAACGCACATTAAAAATATTGAGCCAATTAATCAAAAGCACTCTGATTCAAAAAATAAAAGAATTTTAAAAAAAAACCAACCAAACAAACAAGAAAACCTGAAGCTCAAGAAGAAAACAGGGTAGTAAACACTGAATTAATTTTTTTCGCTTCTTTTCCCTCGGGCATGTAGAGCAGTCATTAGGGAACAGTCCAAAGGAGCTGAGGAAACTCATTACTGATATGGTAAAGAATGGCCAGGTCACCATTTCGGGGTTTTTTTGATGTTGTTATTTCACTCTGGGTTTTTTTGGGTTTTGGTTTTTTTTCTACTTTTCCCTTTCATGGAGGGATGAAGCACGCATAGAGTTTTGGGACCTGACTGTGTTATGGAGCAGGAACAATGTGCCTCCAGCCCTGCTCCACAACCCATTCCATCAGCAGAAGTCTCCGGCAGGTCGGAGACGGACTAACTTTTCCAAGGTATTAAATTAAAAGATGTTGAATTAAGTTAAACGCCCCACATTGAACTGACATTTCCCTTTTTTAATGCAAGCTAAGATTGATGAAAAATACCACTTATCTACATTAAGGGTCAAAATATCCAGCAAAAGAAGCCTCTGGTTCAGCGCGTCAGAGCAAAGTCAGTCTTACATAATCCGGGGACCAGAACGCGGATCACATTCTGATGATCCAATTAATGGTGGGATACTTTGCAATCAGCCAGGAAGCAAGGCCCCTAACAGATTGTGGGGCTGTAACATCAATTTCTTAAGTGCATTTAAAGGATTACAAATGTTAGTCCTGGCTTGAGATTGAAACACCTATTGAGGTGCTCTGAACCACATTACAGTAATTGGGTACCTGAATTAATGCCATTTCTTCTGATGGGCGAGTTGAATACATTGGAATTACGGATTTCTTTTGCTGTGTTTCACTTTCAGCCTTTTTCTTCTTATTCTCAGAGAATAAATCGGAGGCAGAATATCTCTTTTTATCTAGATAGTTTTAATTACAGCCCTGAGGCACCCAAGTACTGTCCTAATTTCACGTTCTGGATTGTTTGGGTGCACTTCCTTTTTTTTATCTTTTATTTTGCTTATTATTTTACCATGCTATGACACTAAGATGGGAATTTCTTTTTCTTGAAGCTTCAGGGGGAAGGGGGAATAGGCTGCTGAGACATGGAGAAAGAAAAGTCTTTCTTTTCCTTCCCATATCCCTCTTCCACTATGTAAACCTTTTTATGCATGCACCAGATACCATTTGCAGTTTTACACCTCTAGAGAGCTAGAACTAGGGCTGCCTCAATTAGTCTTCTATTCCTTCTGAGGTCAGTTCAAGTAAAGGTCTCCATCATATCAAACTGGCAGGAATGCTAACTACCTGGGTATTTCAGACCATACAGGGTTCAGCTAAAGAGCTTAAAAACCACGTAGCTGCTTTCAAGAGTATTCAGCGAATATACAGCATAAAGCTGTATTTGTGTGCCAGAGACTAAATTCACTCAGTGTTTTAAAATCTGAAATAGGTTATGGCACAGGTTTGTTCGTATGGCTTTTCAGCCAGGCAGTGTCTCTGTGAGACCGCAGTACAGAGCATATAGGACACACACATTTTCCTCTTGGATCATCCGAGTTTTGATAATTAGAGTTTTAACGGGGAATTCCATCCATTTTTGTCCTCAGCGTCTGTGGCACTGACATTTCAGCGACCTCGGCGGTGATTTCTCACTCGCAGCTAACTGGAATGTACACAACCATGATATAATGCCCACGCTGTGAAAAAAGAGGTGAGAAACAGAGCGTGGTATTCCAAATATTCCAGTCTGCTCCGTACATTTCATTTATCTGATTACAGCACATCAAGTTTAGATATTGTTTTAATTACTTTTTTTTGAGGTCTATTAGTGACTAGTTGTAAATATACATACACGTATATACACAGGCATATTTTAGTTTTTGTGTATTACATATATTTTCTGAGGTATTCCAACTTTTTGTCCTATACTCAAGATTCACTAAAGAAACTGTGATGCTGCAGTGATTCTGCTTTAATTTTGGTTTTGCTTAAGATAACTGTAAACAGCAAAGATACAGGAGCTATTTATCTTCATTGCTGGTTAAGAGGAAATCATAGCATATACCTTAGGGGAGCTAAGGAAGCACAATGATTTAACAAGCATATGAAGGAAAGAGACAGCTTCTAATTCAATAATAGAACTTTCTGATGCTCAGGAAAAAGCAGTTTGCATGGTTTAGTCAGATAGCCTTTCACAGTTAACTATTTTATTTTATTTTTTTTAATCTATTTCCTACCACATAAGAACCGTAAGATTTAGGAGGGGTCACTGGGGACCTTTCAGCTGTGCTCCTTCTTTCTCATGAATAGTTTTGAATGTTCCTTAATTTCCCATCTCCATTAACATGGGATATTCCTAGAGTTGAGAAATAACCTCTCTGAAACACAATAAAACCTATAAACTCTCTCCACATAAGACATGATTAATCACAGGACAGGCATTGTTTCACTGTAAGGGCCACACGATGAAGCAGGGCACAAGGTTTTTCAAAAAGTGTCTTGCAAATCTCAGTTACAGTTTCAGAGCGGTTTTTGACTCATTAGGTCGTGCTGGCTGAAATGATTTACATACAGATAATGACAACGCAGACCCCAAGGACTAGTTAGCTGTTTAGCAGCGTATACATTTCATATAACCACTTCCATACATCCAGTTTTAAATTCATTAACAAAAATTAATTGCTACCCAGTGGTCTACATTACACAGCACACAGCTTCAATACACTTTCTAAATTACTGCTTTCTGTCACTTCTCCCAGCAATCCTACAGACAAGTTAAACTTTACTGCCTTGAAGGCATTGACTACCAATTTGTAGCAAAGCTAGGGTTTAGGTTAGTAAGAATCAACAACTGAACTTCAGGAAATTTGTCTTGTTTTTAATATCTCATTAATATTTTGGAATAACAGAAAACTTTCTCCCTCTCCCGCTTTGGCAGAGGCACAGTGATGTCCTGAGGGTTCCCCTGCAGAGACACCAGCAATAACAGCTCCAACATGCTCAGAAAGCCCTGATCTCACTAGCATTCATCTTGGACCCGATTCAAAGTTTACTGAAGTCATAAGGAAACTTTGCAATAGCTTCAGTATTCTTCAGTTCAGACCTTCCAGTCCTATTGCCCCCCTTCTCCTCTCCAAACCCTAATTGAGCTCTGCTGTGTGAGCATTAATTATGTTGTTGTTGTGGCACATTCAGCATGAAGTGACTCGTGATAACGCCATCCAAATGTCTGTCTGCTTTTTTATGGCTTGGGTAAGGAGAAAAAAGTTACTTTTCATTAGTAATTAACAGAAATTAGTCTTGGGTTTTTACAGATGCATAATAATTAGCACCCAAGGGGGAGGTAAGGTCCACTTTTTAGGAATAACATTTAATGGAGAAAAAATAAAAAAGTATTTCCACACTCTTTCCATCATATTTCCCAAATATTTACAGTGTACACCTCGGGTTTGAAATAAGCCAGGGAGAATTAATGCATTGTTTACACTTGGAATCCGAGGTGGCCCCGTCCCAGCAGGGCAGTACAATGTGCTGTATCTTTCCCTTCTCAGCACTTATCTTAATCTTAATAACTAGCCAGACAACTGACTCCAGAGTCCCGGGCTTATCGACTGGAATTCGTCACATGCACACAAGAGAAGACAAGAAATGCATTATATAACAATGCCATACAAATCATTATCTTTTAATATTTAAAAGTATGTATTCAAAGTCTGATATGAAACCATTTTGGTTGAACTCAATTCCACTGGTTGTTATTAAATTTGATAGCAAATGAACAAAAATACACTTGTAACGTATTTATCTGCAGAAGAGTTTATTTGCAACAGATCAAAAGGCTGCTTCTCACTGCATTTTAGCTACTGCTATCAAATGCAATCTGCTTTTTAAATACGCTTTGATATGGGAAGACTATTTTCAAAACAGGTTAATAGGAAATATATATATTTATTCTTTTCTCAAGTCTCCCAAGCACCAAGAAATACCCAGAGCATGAACGGAAAGTCTATTGCGCCCTCACTGTGTGTCTATAGCACGATTTCTTTGAACCAAGTTTATATAAGTAAGAGGAAAACCATTCCAACTGCAGCCACCAGGCGCTTGGACCGTGCTTTTAAAATTGTCACACAGATCTGAATTTTGGTTCTGGTGCCTCACACTACATGGCATTTTTCGCCAGGAGGCAGAGGCAGGTGTGACCCACAGCATCGGGGGTACTCTCTGCTGCAAGGCTGCTCTCCTGCCTCTCCCTGCACCTCCATGGTAAGAAACTGCGTGAGTATCTACACAAAGTGCTGAGGGGGGAGCAGAAACACATGGAGAATAATGATTAGGAGCCCACTCCTGCAGAAAGAGTGGAAGGACAATGATTTTAAGCACACATCCTGTCAGTATTCCTTCTCCCTCTGCCTGCAAAAGGGTGAGAGAGAGGATGGATACCTCACCCACCAGCACTATTAACATGCACTTGAAGCGGGAGTATATGAAATGGATACAGGTTAACAAAGATGCTGTAAATTCAGTCCTCTCCTCTGCTTGCTTCGCTCTAACCCAGCCTACACAGCATCCCTCGTGCCAAGTATTACACCCTCAGTGATGGGATTCACCCAACAGGAGATATTGGAGTTGTGCTCAGAAAGACTCATTGCCAGTGCCAAATTTTTCCAAATATCTTTTCCACATTGAAAACTTTTGAAGATTACCCTAGGCCAATCTTTGTGTTAAATCACAAACCACAGTAAATCAATTAGTTAATCAATCCCATCAGGCAATCAATTAACATGAACTAAGAAATCCCTGAGCAGACATATTCTCATGTGAAGAAAGGTCACCCACCGGGGCCTTTATATGTCTGTTCATATTAGTTTAAGCCCGGGTTTAGAAGGAGAAATTTTCCTCTGATAACAGTTCTTTGTATTGATGTGTCAGCAGAGACACCTAGTCTCCGTGTACGTCTGGCAGAGAGCGTCTCTATTTTACTCGTGTAATAACTAGAGGCCACTTTCAGAAGAGGGAATCTGAGATTTGTGCTCTGATGTGGCGAGAGACGAGACCTCTTTCGGTGCCACTGAAAGGACTTTGCACCAGGCTTTGTAATGGTACCTGAGCAAAAGAGGAAACGAGGCTTTTTCAGGCACGCAACTCAAAAACTGCAAGCGCAAGCAAATTTGCCATCACCCCCAAACACTGGATCCATGTTGCAGAGCCAATTATTTCATCCATTTGCTAAGGTCAGGTTCAGTCCCAGGAAGAGCTGGGAGAAACATGCTTTGAATGCCCGAAGAAAAACTTGTCCTGTAACACACTCAATCCTACTTTCTAATCACAATTGTTAAATAATTACATTAATTAATAATATCTTATAGTTTTGTGATAGTTATCACTCAGGGATAACTCACAATTCAGTGATAAATCTACTCATTCAGATTTGTAGCTGACCTGCAGCCTAAGAAGTTGGGGTCACCTCTGTACATCAACTGGGAAAGTTGAATTTTTGGGTGGGATGAAGCAAATTCACCAGCGCGCACAAGGCCCCACGTAAATATCGTGGTACAGCAGAAGCTTCAGCAGTGGCAAAGGCGGTGGGCAGCATGAATTCTGCAGAACGAAATCTCACGAGTCAGGCCTGCAGAATCCTGCTTGGTCACCCCACCCCTGCTGGTTGTTAGGACAGGACTGTCCTAAGGAGCTGCCCAGCAGTACAAGTTTTTGTGCAGGTAGCTAAGGAACGTGGCACCTGGTCTTGGCCACCTCCAAAATCTGCCACAAGTTCAGTGTCCCTTCTGCATCACTCTTCTTCCACTAAACAAACGATACACTTTGCAGCAAACAGGGTACCAAATAAAGGTTGGCACTACTCTTCTAATCCCAGCCAGAGTCAGGGAAAGAAAGATGCCTGGAACAGCAGAGAATTGGCCTATCTTGGGATGGGGGGGGAAAAAATGCAAAGGTATGAAAATGTATTCAACAATGCTCTCAGTGCTCAGATCCAGCGGTGACAGGGCTATAAGCAGATGCATTAGGCTGGAAATATATCAAGGTTAGATTAAGCTGCAGAGTTTCCATTTTATTAATGGTCTTCAATCTGACTCCTTAATAAAATGGAAACCATTTGTAAAATTTTGATCAGAATCCACACTTAGCTTTCAAGTGCTTGCAACCTTTGGGTATATTCAGGAACAGATTTCAAAAAGTCCATGCCTAAAAATGAAGGTGAGAAGGAAATGAGAAGGAGAAAATGACTCGAGGTGAATCAGACCTTGGAGTGAATTATTATGTAAACTGTGAGTTAGGTTAAATGAAGAAATCATTGGGACAGCCTGGGTTTTTTTCCACAAATCAGAGAGATGTTGGACCACTGCAGCATCTGCCATGGTGGTGTAACCAGAAGAGTAAGTGTCTAAGATGCCTATATTTAAATATTACCCTCAATGCCATATTAGAGCTACCGGAGTGTTGCTTGGAACTGGAAAGCCTGAGTGGCCAACAGGCCAGAAGGAGTAGGAACTGCAATTAATGCAATGCTGTATCATTATCAATTCATTCAAGTTTCCTCTCAGCTGCTGACAGAGGACAGAAGAAAGAAACATTTAACCTAACAGCTCCTGGAAAAGGAAGTGTTGTTGGATAAAATAAAGGTGACAGGAAAAAAAAGTTGCTAGAAATATCACCCCCCAGTTCCATCTCTCATGCAGAAGAGAGCCTGCAGAGAAAGAATTTGAAGTTCATACTTCTAATGTAAAAAGAAACTGAAACTCGTATTTAGAGCCATATAACAATTTCATTTAATAGCAATCCTGCCAGAGAGGAAAAGGAAAAAAAAAAAAAATCTTGCAAGCACATATGCTGTGCACTTCTCATATTTGAAACCTGAAGAAGAAACCTTAAAGGAAATATTATTTGTATATGGCAGGCTGTGAATTAATCGACTATAAGTTACATACAGATTTCTGAAATAATTACAGTTAGGTTTTTTCTCTGGTGAGTGATTGAATTTACTGAAAACAGAGCACTCGAGCTCTCCTTTCCAGCCTTTGGAGAAGGAGAATTGCATCACAAGATCGCCAAGCAGGATCAGGATGTTTTTAAAAAGAAAAAAAATACAAGGAGAACAGTATCATGCACGCTGCCTTACAGCCTTCACTAAGGAGAACACTTGCATTATCCAAGGCCATGGCCTTTGTTAACAAGCAGCGACTCTTCCTAACACTTGAACCTGATGACGTCTATCCTAATAAAGCTTACATCCTTAATGAAGCATGAGCACTTCCTCTGGGAAAGGCCCGGAACTATCAGGAAGGACAACATGGTACTGTAACAAATTAAAAGTCTGTTCCTCTCCCTTTGACTTTGATATCTACTTGGATGACATTTGCAGCACTTATGGGGACAACGGTATGGAAAGAAGAACCTTGATTAGTCTAGCCAGTTTATCCTAGGACACAAATCTGGAAATTTTTAACAGAACTAGACAGTGCCACTTCACCTTATACCCTATGCTCATGGTGACCCCAGCTGAAAGTATGGAACATATTAATTCAGACTAACTGAACAATTTCTGTAGGGGACACCTCCATCTGTTCTTCACAAGGCATTTGTCTGCACGTCCACAGACTACCTGGTAAATACAAATGCAACACAAGGTAAGCACAAGTGACTGCTCTATGCAGTGGGTCAAATACTTGGGGTTTTGATCTAGGACAAGATAGGGAGGTAAAGGAAAAAGACAACATGTAGTTAGAGAAATACTACTGTTTTACAAGCCATACTTCCACAAAACTGTTTCCTCATCATCCACATAAAACAGCCTCCTCACATGTTAGGGTCTTCCCATTATCACATATGCTTTGGCATTTTGGCAGGGTGAGAAACACCTACACAGAGTATTTTAGGCTGACACCTTCCTGAAATCACACTGAAGTCAGAAAGATAGCTGGGGCCCTAATTCCCATTTCCCTCCACACAATTTTTCCCACCACTACTTGAATTGGGTAGTAAGATGGCACAGCAAAGCTGATAAATTCAGGTGTTCACCACAATGAATAACAAAAGACAGGGCCCTTCTCTGAACTAAACTAGCCCAAGTGAGTCGATATTTTGAAGGTTTTTGGGAGACTCCAACTAGACTTAAACCAAGTGCTTTGTAGTGTCCATCTCATGCTGAAAGAGAGGGTATTCAGCAAGGTGCTAATCCAATGCAACACACAAACTAGCAGTTTATTTAAAACAAAACTTGATCCTTATTGGGAGCCGAGATATTTGAAGCACACACAAGTAAAACTAATTTAACCTTTGAAAAGTTATCTCCGGAGGGAAGAATAGAAATCCCTTTATAAGATTTTTAAGCACTGCAATTATTGACGAGGACTATATTACTTCAGTTTTCTCTGATCAGAAAAAAAAGCAAAGCCACAGGAGACATCAGCAGCTGTCAGGCTGTTTTCCAACTGCAATGAGGTAGTTTACAGTGGGCTTGTGCCAGTCTCTTAAGACCCAGTTAAGAAGCCTTTTTAAAATGCCTTAAAAAGCCAACTCATACATTAATCAAGTTGAGCCCTCATCCATACTTACTGCAATACATCAATTACCGTGTCTTTTTTTTTATTTTAATAAATTCCAGTTGACAGCAGACACCTTATTAAGGCTCACTAAAATGATACAATAAGTAAAAGGCTATTAATATTGCTTTTTTCCCCGCTGCTATTGTCTTGCCGCACTGGTCTGCAAACAAATTCAGGCTGCATTACAATTAATGCCAATGGAACTCCTTCTAACGACTTCCAGCTTGCTAATTTTTTACGCTAATAATAAAAAAAAGGCATTGCTATGCAAGAACGGCCCCCTTTTATCATGCTCGCATGGCACACTAGAGAGCTCCTGCCATTGTTCACATGAAAGACAATTAAACCCAGGAACATCAAACCCAAAAATGACAATCTGCTAACCAGCACTGGGTATTGCTGAATTCTTTTCTCTATTTTCTGAACTGATAGAAAACAATTCTCCAAAGACATTTCCCTCCCCCATGCCCACCCTTTGGAAAAAAAAAAAAAAAAGTTTGTGAAATACTCTCCCTGATTTATGCATCTCTGCTCAGAATTTATTAACTGTCTGGGGCCAATTTCACTCTCAAATGTCTATTGCCTCCAGGTTTGAATTCCGGACACATTTCAAGAAATGCAATAATAATATTGTCCACATAGTTTCATATTTAAAAATAAACACAATTTTTTTTCATGGTTCATGTTTTCTGAAACACAATATAAAATGCCAAAGGCAGGAGGATAAAGCTGATGTGGTAACAAGTTGATTTCTCCCAATCTTCTAGGGAGAAAGATGGAGAGCAAAAAGGGTCATCAGGTTTGCTGGAAATTAGGTACATTCACAATGTTAATTTAGAATAAAGGTAACTACTTGGTTTTTGTTCAGCCAGCTGTCCTGATTGGAGGCACTTCCTCAGCATAAGTCTATGCATGTCCCAGCAACTTGGGCCCCAGTCCAGCCACTTTATCCTACACGATAGTACATTCATATTTAATGCAAGAAATTCAAGAAGCTAGAACCACAGTAAATAGCCATTTTATATTCTGAATATTCACGTTCCTGGTAGGTCAGTGTGTGCAAATATGTGGAATGTTATGTACATGAAGTCAAGAAGCAATTGGGAACTTGCTGATTGCTACAGATTTGACAGGAGTAATGAGAGGCAAAGCTTTGGCTGAAGGATACAAATCTTATGAAAAGAAGTCCAGATTATATTTAGCACCAAATCACAGAACTATGTATAAATGCCAGACCTTATAAACATGCAGGGGGAGAAGGAATTTATATTTTTAATGAGAAACCGGGAATTCCCATGTCCCTTTTGACATACATGTCTTACTTCCTACCCCCTTAGGCTGAAGGCAATCAGGCCTTAAACCTGTCACCTGAGCAGGCCAGGATATTTCCAGGCCTCTGCTTCAGACCGGAGAAGTTGTGGTAAATTCTACATTTGGGAGAGAAGAACATTTTTGTGTTGTTGTTTAATAGCCACTGAGAGCTGTGGAGTGTTAAGAACATACCCCAGGAAAGATAGATTAGTAGGAAGTGGCCAAAAGAGGCCATAAAATGTGCATTAAAAATGCAATTCATCACATAACTGTGCAATTTGTCAAATGGATATTGTACCTTGCATAGTGTCTTTTGGGACAGAAGCAAAAGAAAAAGGCCTGGGAGATAACTGTTCTATTCCTGGCTCTGCTACTGGTTCTCTTTTTGACCTTGGAGAAGGCTTTTTAGCCAAAATATGTGGACTGTTTTCCACTTCTATTATTGCACATCCAACTTCATTTTGGTTAGGTTCACAGTTGGACTTCTAAATCAGTGTCCTGAAAACAGAGAATTAGTAGGCCCCTGACACTGAAATCTGATTTTTCAGGTGCCTGTTAGCCAAGGTGTGAACCTACGTGCCTTTATGCACAAAATTGGGAAGACGAAGCTAACATCTTAAGAGATTTCACAAGAATCAACTTGATATTTGCACAGATGTGATTAAATAGGTATGGAAATATTTAATTGTTCGACTAAAATGACCCTAAAATAATTGCTAATCTGCTCTCTATCAGTCCATGGGCTGGATATTTGCTGGATATGGAATAACATCTTAGCCATTAACAGGCGGGTTGGGCTACAGGAACATGGAGCACATGATCCTTGCCTCTTGCACCTGTTGTGCTTCCCAAATAGGATGCACCTCAATGGCTGCAGGAGCAAGGACAGAGAAATCTGCTGGCAGCGACTCTGCTGCTTTAAGGTAAAAAGTGTTGCCCTCTGCTTTGTCCGGTGCTCTCAGCACAGCCTCACCAGCTCCAGCACAACCCCCAGCAGCTTCACTCACCGCACCATTTCAAGAGCGGGAAAGCTCACATCACCTCTCTGTGAAGGCACTAACCTCCCTCCTAGCACCAGTTTGGCCCACAGTTGTGCTCCATCCAACCATGTATTATTTTGGCCCCAATAAACACATTTCCAATTCATCCATCTCCAACTTAACACAGCTTTTCTGAGGTGTCGGCTGCCACATCCCTTAGGCTGGCATTTGTGATAAGGACAAACACACTTGCATTAAGCACACTGAAAGGTCTTGTTGCATCTGGGTGAGACCCATGGAGCACAGCCTATGGTCTGCCTCCAGTCATGAGGAAGCCAAGAGTCACTGGCAGCATCCTCGCCTATGAAAATCCCTAATTTTCATGGGTGAAGAGGCTGCTGTGCTAATCTGGCACACTGTGCACAGAGTGGGCAACCTGTCCAGGAGATGGCTGTGCTCACATTCCACCTGCACCTGCCCCTGAGTGCCACCCGTGCAGGCAGAGGTCCTTCTGTCTCCTCGGCGAGAGAGACTCCAGCTCTACAGCAGAGTGCAGGCTTTCACTCCGCATGAGCCAGCTGCTCCGCGAGTGCCAACCGCACGCAGGGGCTGCATGTCAGCCGCTGCCATTCCTCAGCACAACTCACTTGCTTTTAAAAGAAGCAATAAAAGAAAGCGATCTCCATCTTGCTGGTTTGGGAGAGGCATGGGGGGTTATTTTGTGTGTTTGTGGTTTTATTTATTTTTTGGTTTTTTCCATCCTGAAAAGACAAAACAAATTACAAGTAATAAAAACATCCGCTTCTCTTTTGTATGGTCACACAGACACTAGATTTGGCTCACTTAGACACTATGTCTGAGCCAATTTAGATGTGACATCCCAAACAATTACACAACCCCCTCAAGTCTACAACAAAAACACTTTATTTCCCCCCTACAACACACCAACTTTGCAGCTTATTTGAGCCCCGCAGAAAGTGTAAGAAAGCAGACCTGAATTAATACTGCTGAAATCAGAAGCCAAGTTTCTATTAATTTGTTCACAAAAGAAAAATAAAGCGAGAAAATTAACAGGTCTGACATCAAAGCCAAATTTTAGCATTGCTTAAACTGATATCAATCAATAATAAACCCATAGAGTTACTCTAAATTAATGCAGATAGAAAATGAAAGTAGACAAAACCCATATAGACTGTAATGAAATTGCTTATTGATAGTGCTTCACTTACTGTCCAAATAAAAAAGGAGTACATGACCAAATTGTTCTGTACACATTCCCTTCCTTTTAATTACAGAGTAAGAGCAGCAGTAGTTATCTCTTCTATCATCCTACTTAGATTTATAATATGGCCTGCTCCCCACACTTAAGACAATATAACCCTACACCACGGCAATATTATAGTGCCACATCCTGTATCCTAGCAACGGTTTAGGGCTTGCATTTGATGTCAAAATAATGGGTGCTGCTTTATCTCTTGTTTTTTTGAAGTAGGGGGTAAAACACTGAAATCCAGGAGTTGAGGGGAAAAAAATTACTGAGAAGCATTCTAAAAGCAGACCTTTGGGGTATATATAGATGTGCACACTCTGATGTGTATGGGTAAATAGATAACCACATGTATACACAAAATAGATGGTCTAGTTTTTGTCTTTAAATTGTTTAGACAAGAGTGAAAGCTGAGAAATGGAATGATGTATATCACTTTCAAGATACCAGAGGCTTTTAACAAATACAATCTCCCTCCTGCTTTTATCAGTTCAGTGTCTTCTGTAAAACATGACTTACAGTCCCAGTTTTTCCTCATTTAAATTTGTTCCTATAACCATATTAAAAGAAAAATATACTCCTGACTCTCTAATTTCTTGTGCCTCTCCCGTTTTCTTCCAAAGATTTGCTTAAAACATACTGATTAAGTCATCTAGCTCCTAGTGACACTCTCCAAGCTACACCACAGCTGAGATTTTTCTGTATTGACTATTTAAAAGATCAATTGTGATGGGAAAATCCAAATGGCTTGGTGTGTAAGAGCACCAGGGATATACAGTAGTACCCAGTAACAGTGACCAAACAGAAGAATATTATTGGGTATCTCTGCTTCAGTTCAGAGACTGGAAAGCACTTTGAAAGTGAAGAATTCAGGTCTGGGTGGCTGCCAGAGAAGTATATACGTACACATAGGTATGTATGATGTACATGAGCATATACCACTTCTGAAGAAAAAAGTGGTACACACAAGACCGAATCTACAATTTTGAAGACTGAGGAAATGTGAAAAACTGACAGCTGTGCTGTTATAGTCTTCCCCAGGCAATCCAATCCTCTTTTCTCTCTGCTCAAGTTTGCAATTCTTA
This sequence comes from Melanocharis versteri, assembly GCA_013397845.1. Classification (NCBI taxonomy): domain Eukaryota; kingdom Metazoa; phylum Chordata; class Aves; order Passeriformes; family Melanocharitidae; genus Melanocharis; species Melanocharis versteri. The sequence continues at coordinate 121,719 of VZTG01008997.1, read as the reverse complement.
CTTTTAATTCCCCTGGAAACACTACAGAACAGGCAGGGGAACAGAACATCAGCCGTCCCGTGAGCAACAAGTAAATAGGGTTTTGTTGAACCTATAGGTTTCTAAATACAGTTGTATTCAAACAGCTGGGCAGGCTCAGGGCTTTTTGCTCTTCTTTGCCCCCAAGGCCTCAACAGAACGCAAGGAACAAAGATTGTTTCAAATTGTGTTGGTTTGTTGTTTTTTTTTTTTCCTATACATCACTTAAAAATATACAGGGGAAAAAACTTTTCCCTCTGAAAACTCAACAGTGAGGGTACAAACCAGCAGGTTTTGTACAGCAGTTGCTGCTCATCCAACAGCTACATTAACAAACCTCCAAACACCCACAGTACCACAGCTCTGCCTGCCCTCGCTGCACCCCATAATCCACTCCCTTGGGAATGGAGTGGCGCATCCAAACAGGCAGTGTCTGTAGCATGCCCCCAGCACCAACTAACCCCAGCTCTATGGGACCAGCAGAGACAGAAGAAATTAAGAAATACGAGGAGTCACGCTTGGGTGCCTGGTACAAAGAAGAGATCCACAGTGCAAGAAGAAAAACACTGCTTGCAGGAGAGCAATTTCTTTTTGTTATCCACAATATTTTACTTCTAGCTGCAAACCTGGAGCTTGAAAGGATCCTTGCGAGCGCTGTTTATTTATTTAAACCAATTCTTGCAGCTCTCCTTCTCTCTAAACAATACTGAGGTGAAGAGTTTACCGGAGCACATTGCCCAGAGTTCAGCAAGTGCTTTGCTCCAGCCCTAGTGCAAGGCAGGACCCAGTTTGGGAGACTTCCCCTTCTTTCTCTCTTTAAGGGAACTGTTTACTGCATGGGCACACGCACACAGCAATTCACCTTTCTCTGCAATTGTCATCACAGCCATTCCCTGACAGATATTATTATCCCCTGAAGATGGTGCGTGGACAACCCTATCCCCCGCTAGGCTGTCCCAGTTTTATAAACTGCAAATCTGGTCAGCTTACTCTACGGGAGGAAAAAAAAATATAAATAAAGCTGTTTAAAAAGGACAGCTGGGGCCACACTGCCGCATTAATGCGGCCCCAGCAGAGGAAAGGCACCATCTCTCTTTCACTGCAGGTCCTTCCTTCCCCCTGCAGTGACACCCACACCACCAGTGAGCCCTGCCACGGGCTCTACTGGGCAGCAAAGTGGGGCCCAGCAGCAAATCTTCTACAACTGCCATAGCAAATGAGATGTAGGTTGGGCAGGAGGGTCAAGTGCCTCCATGGCACAGATTCCCTCTCAGCCAAAACCATTGCAAGAGAGCGCTACGAATTTGGGCAACACTTGCTTCAGCTCTTGCCGAGCAGCATTAAAGATGAGCACAGCCTTGTGCGTCCACCTGACCAAGCTCAGCCTCAGCACATGCCTAAAGACTGCTTCAGACTGAAAGTCAAAACAGAAGAGGCTTAAATGCCAAGCAAAGTTTGAATTAAAATACACTTTTTTTCCCCAGAGCTATGCAATACAACACAGGTTGGTAGTAAATGAAAAACAAAAAAACAGCCACTTACAATACATTTTTCAAAGGACAGTGCGGCAACAGGTTCTCTGATCAAATGGTCATTGTATGAACATGAGTCTTACAAATTGTGCCTCTGTGTTTTCAAATGAATTTAAAAAATCCCCACAAACCACAAAAACAAAACAACAACAAACCACACAACTTGCTTAAGTACTCATTTTGAGGGCAAACATTCCCTTGATCCATAAGCAGCAGAACACTTGTAAACTGGGGGACTATGCAAACTTTCCATCCTGGTGTCATGTAGGCTCATTTCCCTTAGACAGGCAGAGCTAAAATGAGAGGCGGGTAAGGAGAATACCATTTAAAAAATGGTCTGACCCATAGGTAGATGTCTTGCCAGTCAGCTTCTAAACAACTTGTTTGTATAATCCCTCAACACACACCTGCCCGAAGTAATTGTCCCCTTTTGGGGTGTTTCTTTTACTACTTTAGTTTTAGGTGCTTTTATTTTTAAAGTAAAATAATTTTTTTTGACCCTGCAACAAATTAGTTCCGAATGTTGTTGGTTAATTGCCATTAGCCACACAAAACACACTGAAGAGTTTATCTTCTTTGACCAGATGAGCAAAATTCTGTAGACAGGTCAAGACTACTCAAACACCAGTGAAAACTGAAATCTTTAAACAAACAACAGAGCAGCAAACTATAGGAATTTCAAAAAATCCTCCTGTCAAAATCAATCTCACCTAAGTCACTATTTGGTAGAAACTCATTTTGATACATACCAGCTTTTTTGCTTAGAACAACGGGACAGAAGTCTCTAGTTACTACCACACTGCATACAATAACATTTGTTCATCCTTAAATCAAATCTAAAAAAAACTAAAACAAAACAACTCAGGCTGCTTTCAGATGATCAGCTCATGGGGCATTTAAGTTCTTTCAGTTAACATTTACAGTCACACAAAAAATATTGATATCTCGTGGTCATAGTGAGATCCCACATTATCATCCTTGATTTGCTTCTTTCATGAGAATTTTCACCTGGTTTTCCAAATCAGCATCCCATCACAGAAGTCATAGAACAACACCAGTGTCTGGCAAGTGTGAGACTTGGGAATTCACTGTACTGCAGACCTTCATCAAGTAACATTCAAGCTCATGTTTACAGCTTAAGTGATTTCAAAAGAGATGAGTAATGTAAGTTTGTTTTTTAAGTCTTTGGTTGTAGTTTATGCCACACCAGGAAACAAACTCTGAATTTTCAGTATGTAAATTTCCTCTCTCCTTATCGTCTGAAGAAAGCAAAGCATAGCCCCACTGGCATCCTTATCTACAACCTGCTGCTGACTTGGAATTTAATGTCAAAATTAAAAAACTGATACCAAGTAATATTCTACAATTAAGTTCAATATTGTGTTTCAAAAGAAGGGTACTCAAGACCAATATCAGTACATGAACTAAACCAAATGTTTAGAATTTTGGTCAAATTCAGATCATCACCAGCTGCTTCTCTAAAAGTGTCTCTGATTCAACTGGGACTGCAAATCTTACCAGCCTAGTCTTTCCCTTTAGGGTCTCCTGCTTTTAGCCACAGCCGTAAAACCTATGACAAGTCCCTTTCCCATTATGTTGCCAGTAAAATGCTGGCGGTGAAGAGATTTGCAAGAATGCTACCGAATGGTAAAAAAACAGGGGGAAAAAAGTGTGGTTTTATTTCTTACCTACAAATGTAGGTAACCATCAGTGAGTGGTAGATTGCTTAACTTCATTATACAGACACTTTGCATGTTTTGTTTGCAGTTATTTAAAATGGGTTGTTGGTACCATTGCATTATAAGCAAAATGGGGGAAAAGCGCCTGTGATAGTAATTTATGACCTTAGGAGAGCCCAGGTGCAGAAGAGACAAAGTCTTTTCAAGGGAACACATCTGTGCTGCATCAGATGCAGGTTCCAGACTATGAATCTTTAGGTAACAGTGAGCAACACAAATATTCGTGACCATCTACTGCCATTCTTTTCACGGACTGCAAATTCCAAGATGCTAACTTCAGTTGATGTGTGGATGTATAACTTATTTTTTTGTATTTATATACAACTAGCACATTTTTAAAGTGATCACCAATGCAAATACCCAGCATCTGCCATTTCAAGTGTTCTCTGTCAGTAAATGGTTTTACAAGGTTTTGATCTCAATGTGCTGAACTGCTGAGCCCAGTAGTCTCGCATTTATGCCAGTGTAAATTAGCAACAAGTCAATGGAATTAAACTGGAGCAGGAAAAAAGTGGTGCAAAGATTCTGATATTCCCATTTTAATTATCACAGAAATTAGACTTGAAATGCACTGCTGTGAAGTCAAGAAAAAAGCAAAATTAATATTTATAAACTAAACAACGCAGTTAAGATTAATGACGCTGACTTTGTTTCTTTAAACTGTAGCACAAGTTGCTTGACCATTCGTAGCAGCTTTTTGTTTTACTCTCTGCGTATTCTTAACACAGTGTAGTACTCAACTAAGTTGATACTTTAGGTGTTTTCAAATGGGGTTCCAAAACTGTGAAAAGTAACTAGGCAGTTGCATGCAATGGCACATTTTGGTTATTCAGTTTAAACAGAGACTCTGGAAGGTACTGCACTGAGAACAATCCATCCATAGAGGACATCCCTCAGCATGGTTAACTCATCCACACACTTTGATTTGCCAAGTTCAAACATGAAGCACCAGCTGCGAATCAGAGGCCAAGTCCTCTCACTGGGGCAGATAAATAGCCCCTGAGGTGAACCTTTAGCCAAGGGATGGACCAGCTGGAGGAGGTCAGTGTCTGTTGGATCCGGGTTCCCGTTCATTAGACACATCCTGCTGCTCATCCGCGAACCCTCTGCAAGGCAGGACTTACTTAACGTGGAGGCCGAACAACTAATTAGCGGCTTTTTTCCGCCGACTAATACAATTCCCTTCTAGCTGCTCCATAAAGAAGATTCAGTGGAATACCTCTGTGAAAGCAGCGGAATTCCAGGTAGTTATGGTGACGAATTTCATTGTGAATGAGGATCAATGTCCCATACTACTTTGAATAGTAATTTCTTAATTCTTATTCAAATCCGGCCAGCAAGATAATATAACTTGAACTGAATTGGCCATGTGATCCTGATGGCATCCCATTAATGGGCTGTTCACTTAATTTATGTAATTTTAAAAAATTAAATAGTCATATTTTAAACCCCTACTGCAGTCCTTCAGATTGAAAGTACATGTTTAAAAGTTATAGTCTCTTTATAAATCAGTATGTCTGCACTTCTTAGTTTGTTGACTGAACTTTCCCTAAGTTTTAATTCATCTTTTCTCATCTCGCTCTCTTCTGCCTGCGGGAACATTCCAAAATCCCTGCATCCAGCCATTTCATACCCATTTACTAGCCATGTTATGCACCACAGGAAAAAAACCCCACATTTGTAAATTCTTATTTGGGTTGGCAAACAAACCATGATTTTCTATTTGCACAGAGAGAGCATAAAAATCCAGTTATAGGGACACTTTCACTGATAGTCAAAAGCCAAATAAATCCTGTCTGTAAGCAAAACGACCATGAAGGCAGTTATTAATAACAACAGCTTACGGCCCTAATTTTGCAAGATGCTGAGCCTCCCCCTCCGAGCAAAGAAGGACCCAAGGTGATCGGCACCTCCTGCAAAGTATTTGGCAACTGTGGCCTAAAGGGCTCGTTGCAGACACTCTGCCATGCCCCGAGAGCACAGCTGCCCCCAGCAGCCCCAGCGAGGGCCAGCCCTGAGAGGGCACATGCCACTGGGAAAAGAAATGCCCCCTCTATCCAGGGCTATTTATAAAGCTTGCACTAAACATTTAGAGCCAAGCCCTAGCTTGGCGAGGTGTCAAGGACCACACTGAAAAAAAACCCCCCTATACCCTCATTAAGAAAACGCATGAAGCGCTGATTTCTATTTTTGGCCACAGTTGTAAGCATCGCCAGGGTTACAGCTGCTTTATTGTGGTTTCTCAAGAATTTCCTTGATAAAAAAGGACAACAGAATTAGCTGAGCCTTTAGGAAATAGCTGCACAGTCCAGCTGTAAAACAATGTCAAGTAGCTGGCAAAAAAACAAACCAAAACCCCATAATACAACAGTAGCTACATGTCTACCAGCAGTGGCATGTTTGCCCTCTGAAGCTCTTTATTTGGAACTGGGAGAGGGTAAGAAGAGGGAGACTTGAAAACTTGTAAATTTACTGCCCTAACTGGTACAAAAGTGTTTTTGTTGGTAAGCACATCATGATAACCTGCTAGTGAAGACACTCTTTTTCTAGTAGGATCTGCGGGTGCCGCGTGCGCAGACGTGCAGGTAGAGATAAGGGATGGAGATGGAAACGAGTTCAACATTCTTTTCTTTCAGAGGGAAAAGCATTTAGCAAATGGTGTACGAGGAGCAAGGACTGAAAAACAAAGTAATAAAATCTTCAAAGCAATTAGTCTTTCTTATTTCATGCCAAAGAATTACAATCTGTATCATTTGCTAGGAGAAGGCAGCTAAGGTACAGGATTTAGAGTCAAGAGGACTGGATTTATCAAAGCCTTGGGCAAGCAGCTCTCGGCTTTTCCGACGAAATGCCTGCCAACTCCCCCAGTTTCTGCAGGAATCAAAGATAATCAATGGTTTGTACCTGCTGGAAAGATGAAGAGAGAGGAAGCTTTCCCTTGTGTGTTTGTATGCATACGGGCCTATTTCATGTTTGTAAGCAGGGACAGATCATCCATATACTATTATGTCCCTGGAGTTTTAGAACATTAAATAAAAATCTTACTGTAAAGGCAATGAAATGTCCAGACAAGGACATTATATCACATTACATATTAATTTCAGTGTTCATATCTTTATACTATTATTCCTGCATCTTTTTGATTCCAAAAAATAAAAATTTCCTGCCCCTCCCTCAGTTTAAATTCAGAAATACTGACAAGCATGCTGAACAGTGAGAGGAAATGGCTACATGAGGAAGCTACAAAGAAGTGCACTAGTTATTTCTTATTACCCAACTTTGTAGGCAAAGCTCACAAGAGAAGAGGAGAAAACTTTTGTGGGTAAAGGAGAAAGTGAAGTAAGGCAGTTCACTACCAACTGTGTACTAATCCTGCACATCGGGAACCAATATCTAAGTTCAGAGTAAGTTTCCATGTTAAAATTTAATACTCCTTCACAAGTCAAATTCTCTCATACCTCAGTACTCTTAGTGATACACTAAGAAAGGTTATAATTATACATAATCACAATAATTAACCCCATAATTATTTCACCTGGGACCCTTTCCATTCCTGCCTGACTTAGCTATATGGTGTCAGTTTTTAGACTGAGCACCATGAGTTGTGGGAAACAACTTTAGCTATAGAGTGACACAATCCAGACCAAACCAGGTTAGCTACTATGCCCCTGGCAGTGTAAGCATTGAATAATAAAAGTCTTCTCTTAGACCAAGCAGTAACCTAATATCTGTATTAAAAAAAAAACCAAACAAAAAAAATACCAGAAAATCTTACACAGAAACAGTGGATTCATTTGTCATGTACAAGTAGAGAAAACAGGGCACTCAGCTGGAACCCAGAAGATATGAATTACAGGTAATATTTTCAAACTCATCTAAGGTCTAGATAATTAAATTAACTCAGGCATAGCTCACTCAACATCATGGTGCTTGGACTTCTTTTAAATATGGGTCCAAGGTCAATGGTGAGCAATACCTGAAAATCCTTAAAAATACAGTCTTTTAAGAAGCAAAATCCTCATTGGGGGTGACAGTGAGCATCTGAACACCAACAAAGCCAAAGTTAGGTATATTGGCAGGTATATTTGTTCTCTAGCCTGTGCAACTGGTGATGGAAGAAGTCCTGAGGAGCATCTGAAGCACACATTGGGCTCGCTTCCAGGAGAGGCCTATTTCAGTACATAACCTGCAATGAGATGCTGAAATACCCCACAAGTTCCTGCTTTTCCTTATAACTACGCTTCTAAGAGAGCCCAGAGTCAAGCCCTGAAGGGCCAAGTTCCCGGGCAGCAACGGTCTTCAGAAAAATGTTTTTCTTTAAAGTGCTTTCGCTCATTTCGCTTGTTTGTCAAACTACGTTGTTCTCTGTACCCAATGCCCTTGCCTGCTGGTCTCATCTTTTCCTTTTAGACTGCAAATCCCCCTCTAGCCTGGAGACCCTTTGTGCTCACCCCTTCCCTTGCAGAACTCAGCATGTGCTCGCCCATCTCAACATCAGCACGTTCAGTGAGTTGGCTTGGGATAAGAATGTGATGGCACGAGCAGGTCTGTCATTGTCACTGTGCCAGCTGGGAGGTTTTTGTTTTGCTCAGTTAAGAAAGTGCAGTATTTGTGCAGACATAATAATATATAGGAGATCATGTCTATCTTTGGATTCTGCAGAAGTGTTTTTCACTGACTTCCCAGTAGCCAAGTTAACTCTTTGCCCAGAATGAATATGCAGCATCCCAAACATCGAGTGAGTGAATGGAAAGCCAGAAATAGAGCCCTGAAGATCAATAGATTTGACTGAGAAAGCGTTTGCATTCTCAGGGGTAGAGATCATTGTGTTTCTAAGTGGATCAGAGATATGATCCTTGGCTGCTGTGAATGGAATGGAAACTGGATGCCATCAGCAGGAGATACGAGTGCTGATGCAGTGAGGTAATGTGGTAAGGAATAGCGGAGTGGAAGGAATGCAGTGCCACTGCCCTGAGGAATCTTAAAATTAGCTCAATCTGGTATTCAAATGCTGGGTGAGCGGAAAAAAAAAAAAAGCACAGCAATTTTACAAACTAGTCATTTCTGAAAGGAGAACAGTGGCTCTCTGCACTGCCAATCAAGACCCGTGAGGCAAGTCACTACAAACCTGCCACCGATCTCACCAGAGCCACCACAATCCTGGGAAGGAAAGGCAGTGCCAAAAAATGATGGGTTAGCTCTATAGAGATATAAGCTAAAGTCAACCTCAAATGGATCGTGTTTTTACAAGAAAATCTCAGAAGAAAGGTTAAATTTTTCTACAGTTTCTCTAAAGATCCTATCAGCAGTCATGTCTGCTTTGAATGATATCAGCAGTAAGTTTCAGCAGTAAGTTTCACTTTTGTCTCTGATGAGAGTCAGTTTAGCCTGAAAATTAATATAATGACTCCAGCCAAAATGTAGCTGCTTTAGTAGGGTTCTTAGGGCACTCACTCTCTCCTTTCTAAAGCCAAGATGCTACTGCTTGGTTTATTCTGAGACGGTAGTTGCCCCTGCTTTCTACCACCTTCTTCCACAGTTCCAATGCCCAATGGTCATTAACCTTTCACAATAATTGCTATTATTGTCAGGAATGCAGAGGATAAAGCATAACTCCAAGACTACCTCAGGGTTATGTTTCAGGGGCTAGAGGCAGGAACTGTGAATAAAATACTCGCATTGGTGGCTTTATTTTGAAACTGTAATGCTTGTAATTATGACTACCCTAATTTTCTTCTATTCAAAATTACAGGGTATTCCTTACCCCTTCTGCACATTAAATACCACAGCCATAGGACAGTCAGAACCTGCTGGCAGGCAATCAAACTCCCAAGAGAAGGAAACGCACACACCACAGCTGCTTTTCTGCCACATGCTGTCCCAGCAAAGAAGGACTGAAAGTCCAAGTGAAGATGGGATCTGACTGCAAAGTCAACATGCAGATTTTACCACTGAAGGTTACTTGGTACCTATTCCAAGGTCTAACTATCCACACTGAATTGTGTTTTACATATTTAAAAAGCATTATATTAACATTTCTATCAAAAGAGAAAAAAAAAAAGGAGAAATAAAACCTTATTAGGCACAATTCTCAGTGAGTGATATCTGCTTGGGTCGTGTCAAGGAGATGGTGATACACATCATCCTTACGCCAACCCCAAATTCCCTATATCAGCACTTCTAAATTCTGCTGCTATTCTACAACTGCAGGCCTTGGGCAAGCAGAAAAGGCAGAAGTGAAATAAAGCCCTGTCATGTCATCTCCCTGCACCACACACCCCTCAGCAGAAGCACAGAGGCAGAGGTGCAGGTTGAGAATTAAATAAAATAAAAAGGAGGCAAATTCTCATTGCTGGTCCCAAAGGAGCTTCTCTTTTATAGGGGAAGAGCCTTGCCAGGACTTTGCAATCAGATGATAGCACCCCCTGCATTGTTCAAGCACTGTCAAGGGGCATTATACTCAGAAGATAATCCAGCCCTTGAACTCCCTAGGTACTGGTTTTAAATACCTCTGATGAGATCCAACTGCAGCCTATCTGGGTATGCCTCAACCATCTAGCATCACATTTGGTTATGTCTACAAAAACACCAGCTAGGAAGAAAGAGATAATGAAGAATGATTTTATAGTCTTTTATTTGAGAAAAAGCTAAACATATGGATCCTGGCACCGAAAGTATGGAATCTGTGATAAAAACATATGGATATCCATATGGGGGGGGGGAAAAAAAGGAAAAAAAAAAAAAAAGCTTCTTGGCCAGAAATTCTGTGCTTGCATTTTTATCCTGCATGCACAGTGCACCCCCTTCCCTCTGCAGCGCGATGCTGCCTGCCAATGGATTAGGATGTTATAAATTCACATGCAAATTTCACAAAATGCTCTACTGTTATCAACTTTATTAGATTTACGAATACAGTCCCGCTTATATTTTTTTATTCTCTTAATCCCTTTCATCACTTAATAGCTCAGAAAGTAATGGATTTCAGTAAAAAGGAGAGGCTTATTACAATCAATCCTGTTGCTCTATCTCTGCTCGACGCTCGACTAATGAAACTTATTTTTCTTCAGGACCTCTACAGGAAATCCTTTCCTAAGGAAAAAAAAAAAAGTTTAATATGTTGCTGACTTGTAATACTGCAACTGCATTATTCCTCTCCTTTGGGTGTCTATCCAGAGGTTTGTAAGAGCTATTAATCATACTTTATTCACCAAATTCTAGCCTGTAGTGACACAAGAAGCTACTGAATCTTATTTAATACAATATGCCAACTTACAGTTCAAATGGCTGGAGGCCCTCGCAGTATCTTTTAACTCTGAAAACTCAAAGATTAATTTTCTTTTTAAATTGTGAGGGTAACAAGTTGCCAGAAAGGGCAACTTTATCATAAGGTTTACATCTTAAATAGTCCCACTGCTGAGGATCACAAAGTCTCTGTCATCCAAGTGAGCCTCCTCTAAGATCTTATTTCAAGCACACCACTCTCATAAGGGTTTTTTAAAGCTGTCTTAGTTCCCTCCTTTAGCATTCTTTGAATGAAAAGGCAAAGTAGAGAAACAGAAAACACCCAACCTTCATTATTAAATGCTCTGTTAAGAGTAAGGAACCATCCACAGTTTTACTGCTTTAGCTAAACCTGCAATACTGCAGGGCACCCACAGCCTCCAAGCCAGTCCTGCCCATGCTGCTTGGCTCATCTGCCTGCTCTTCTCTCCATCGCTGTTGGAGTCCCCTCTAAGCCTGGAAGGGGGCCCCAGAGCATGTCCCTGTGTCCTGGGGCTGTGTTACCCCACATGATGCAGCAAGTGGCTCGGACACTGCCAGCAAAAGAACTCCACTTGCTCCTTATGCATGGATGCAAAAGTATGCTTATTTCACCACAGAAGTGTGAGGAAAGAAAACAACCTTGGGGTCACATTTATGCCAGCAACGAAGTGTTTTACCACTTCCCAATACCTCTCCGCAGGAGAGTAAAAAATGAGATGCAATGAATGTAAGCAAGAGAATGTAAGTCCCAACCTACCATAAGGAAGCTACAGATCAAGACACTCCTTCAAACCAGACTCCTTACAGATAAAGAGCATTCAAGGAAATATTTTTCTTGGGTTTATTTATTATTAATGTAGATATTTGTTTGCTGGGGTATTTTTGCATCTGACCAAGACTGGAAATGGAAGCACCATGAGAAAAGTTAAAAATATCATAGGCATCATTTTAGAAAGAAGAAGAGATGCACGTATCAGGAACAGGAATCAAAATTCCATTTTCCAACTGAACAAGGTCTGCAGCACAATATGACTTTAGCAGCATATAAAATTAGCTGACAATAACATGGATTTCCTACACTTCTGCCCTGGCTCTGGCCAGTTCCAGAATCATCCACAAAGGTTACGTGATGTAACCAACCAAGCAACACTTAATTAGGAGGCAGTGCTTCCTGGCCCAAATGGTTATGTTCTTAAACACAGGAATGACTTCTTTCTTACCATAACTAGTAAAGTTACTAATATTTTAAGTTATCTTTTTCACTCATTTCAGTAAGATATGCTTCTTGTTACTACAGATCAACGAAGGGAAGTTAGGAATGCAATGGCTTTGTGTCTGGATACAAACTCACTGCAAAGCTTGATCCTACAAATACCTCACATGGTTAATTTTACTCACATGCTCACCTGCTTGTATGAATAAAGTTACTCACATACAGAAGTGTTCTCAAGACAGAGCCCTAAATCCATTAAATTAATGGCGGAAATATATAAAATATATAATTGATGAACAAGTGAATTAGGATTCTGCTCAAAAGTAGGTAGAAAAGGATTATCACTCAAGCAAGCTCTCTCTTCAGTGACTGTTTCTGATTGATAGATTTGTATAAGGCTGAGTTTCTGATTAGTTCTGAGATATGAATGCTTCAAAATGTAGGAATAAAAAAAAAAGACTTTCTGAAAATGAAATGCAATATCCAATTCAATTAAAAGAAAAAGCTATTATCTGGAATTGAACCAAGACTTTGGGATAACGTTATTTATTCTGCGCCAAGTTTAGTAGATGTTTTCCAAAATGCCAGTTTACTTGGATTTTATGGAAAAATTGACCTTTTCACCCAGAACAGAGGCTGCTAATTTCATTAAAGTTGTTAGATATTTCCTCAGAAGGCATCCATGCCAATTCTAGTATTTCATTCCCCTATTTTCATCTATATTCCTCTTGCATGGAAGTGGCCTGACAAAGCTATAACCGTAGTGTTGTTTCCTGCTCTTTTAGTATCCACTGCCAATGTTCTTCATTATCCAAACTCTGAGAACATTGAGGAAACTGGGACAAGTAAGTGCTGCCTGTCCAAAGCTGCCCTCTTCCCAACGCCCAGCAGCCTTAAGCCCCTGGGTCAGGTAATCTGCACCACAAGCATCCCGGAAGAGCCTGAATCAACTCAACTGACAGGAGATGAGCCAAGCCTGTCAATTCATACAGCAGCTTGAGCTCATCATCTGTATTTACATAGTTCCTCAATCAAACTCCTGCGCTCTGTAAACTACGTTTATTACCCTTCTTACGGGCCGACACGGTTTTACAGTTTGCTCTCCTTACAGTAGAGGCACAGATCTACTCTTGATAGCTATTTTGTACCTTAATTCTCCCTTTTAAGAGGGAGGGAGCAGTTATTACTTGCCAAACCAGCACATGTTCATAGAGAGAGTGCGGTCAAGTGGTCAGGAGCAGAGCTGATGTTAATTAGCAATGAAATGAGGAATGAACCAGCATTAGCCCTGAGACTAATCAATGGGAAAATCACTCCAAGCAGGCAGCTTAATGAAGTACTATACAGCTGTTTATTTTTAGTCTGTTTTAGCCTGACAACAAAATCCCGATTAATTAAGGAAAAAAAAAAGTCTTTCTAAAACGTATTTCCTTGTAGAGCCTTGCTACAGCTCTGATTTGTTTGGCTTCTTTATTGCATTTGTCTATACCTCTCCCTGGCAATTAAAGGCCCAGCTAGAAAAATTAAAGCAGGTCAAAAAAGCATGTACCCATCAGTGGCACACGTTTGTCACCAGCATAACCTGTCACCTCACAGGTGGCCCATTCAGGGCCCTTTGCAGCACTTAACTCCCTGCCCCTCTGCAGTGGCAGCCAGAGGGCAGAGCATCCTGGTCCCCAGCCTGCTCCTGCCATCCTTGTGGCAGGGATGGGCTGCCAGAGGGACAGATGAGTCCTGTGGCATGATTTGGGTGAGGCAGCCTTGGTCCTCTTGCTGTCACAGAGCTCTGCATGAGGACACCAGTGCACAGTGCCTAAGTAGGTTTGAAAATCTGGGCTTTGCCCTCACTGTGCCGTGATTCCTCACATGCAGAGGAGATGCAATAGCACTTCCCAAATGTTTCTGTTGGATCACCACAGGTGAACCACACATTACCTGCCAAATCAGCCCCTAACCAGGACATCCAAGGATGATGTGGCTGCACCCCCACTGGCTGCTCTTTTGGGCACCCCTGCGTTTTGTGGGGTCCCCCCAGCATCTCCCTTTCAACTCAACCCTGCACTGGGCTCTTCCTTCATGCAAACCTCAGCCTCTTCCAACACAGCTAGTATAACACACTTTGAGTATGGTGACAGAGAAGAGGCTGGAGAAGAAGGTTGGGAGCTAAAGCCTTTCCCCCAGGACACTACACCAGGAGACAGCACTATAACACAATCTTGATTTACCTAGCTGAAAAAATTGTTCTCTTTAAAATACAGCAACGGTGAAAAGCAAAAAAATTGAGGCTTTACTTTGTTTCTCTTTCTCTTGAAGACTCCAAATTCACTTTTTGGTACATTCATGCACAACAGCAGAACATAAAGTGGCATTTGCATGACAGTAAAAGTAGTTACGGTTTAGACTTGACATTAAGAGCAGGAATTTTAACACCAACCATAACATGAATTAGAGACACAGGAGGACAACAACCCTCCTCCTGCACGGTCCCCAGCCACCAGAGTAGAAATAGGCACAGGTAAAAGGTCGATTGAAACCAGCTCTTATAGGAGTTTTTTTTCCTTTTTTTACTGTGTATATTGGACGATTCATTGTTTGTTTGATCAAAGTCCTCTCATATGCCAACAGAAGCATGATTGGGAAGAGGAGTTTCTTAATCTTTCCAAATATAATCAATAAACTACCTTTGAAACTGTGCCAAAGAAAAAAGGGGGCAAAAAAAAGTGGAAAAAATAGGACAATCTTATGTAGGTACATAAGCCTCTCTGGGCTAAATGTACATACTTTAGAGACTTTTCTTGTCTGTATGTTGCAATAAACATCATTCTGCAACCTTTTAGGCAAGCACGACCTAAGCGAGAGCTGGGTCAACGACACAAACTGTTCTACCCCAGGAAAGAAAGAAATCTTTAAACTGATACTATCAAGCCCTCTGTGACAGAGACAATTTCTAAGTCAAATTCACTTCCTGAAGATGGAGACATTACAGTAAATGTATTCATTAGATCTCGAGTGACAAGCCTTAATTAAAATGTACCGTGTTTGCAGAATGAGAACCAAAATTGAAGACGCTCAAGTACAGTAAATATATCTTTTGCACTGAGCAGAGCAAGACACACACTAGCTTCCATTTAACACCCAAAAGATACTATAAAATGAATGCTACAGATGTATTTCAATACCATATATATTTCTTAGAAAACTTCTGACAGAGCATACGTACTGTAACATAAATTCAGACACGTCTGCATTCTTACACACGAATTAAATTTCTTAAAGACTCTATTATGCATATAAAAAGCAAGTTTTACCAGTTTTTCTTCCTGTCATTAATTCCGCAACCTGCTGAAATAAATATTGCTAATGCTTTTCACTTCAATAACTCCATTCATGCGAAGATCACAACACTTCACAAACATCAGTTAAATAAACTGCCTTGTGGGAGAGGCAGTGGCTATAAAAGGACTGACCGACTGCTGGGGGTAGAGGTGGAAGATCATACCTGTTTAACAGCACACAGCCGGATTATAAATTTCTCAAGCTTAGCACATGCCAAGACAGTAGAGGAAAAACATGTTTGTCTTTTTCTAAAAGCACACATGAACATTCAAGTCTTGCTACAAACACACCAGCTGATTGAAAAGATCAACTACTCTTTAATTGATTTCAACTTGGTTATGATTACTTGCAAAGGAAGTGAAGGGGTTTTACCAAAGCCAACCAAAGGTGCTTACTTGCAAGACCTGATTCTATCCAACTGTGAAGTTTGATTTTCAGAGGGCTCTTTTTTTCTTTTCTTTTT
>VZTG01008997.1:0-106131 GCA_013397845.1 Melanocharis versteri | reverse complement strand
TTTTTTTTTTTTTTTTTTTTTTTTTTTTTGGCAGCAGGAGGTGGGGAAGAGCCACTATGAAGCAATTATTTGTTAAAAAGTGCAGACCTCAAAAACAACATCACTAGCCAGGTAATCCCCTTTATAGCATGATTTGATAGCTCAGGGAAAGCTAAACAAAGGCACAATGCACTGCAACCACAACAGCTGGGTTGGAAATTGCTGCAGATTGTTAGGAGGAGCTGCAAACTAGAGATAGGCAGTGAAGAGGTTAGAAATGATAGGGGGGAAAAAAAAAAAGAAAAAAAAAGGAGACAAATTACTCCAAAGACCATATTCTTTAAATCGTTGAAGCAAAACATGTTTATTTGATTTGTTTGTATGCCTATTAAAAAAATGCTACTTTGGGATTCTAGAAACCCAGTCTGTCAATTTTTCAGCTTCTGCACTTTCATGGTTGCTTAGAGCTGTTTAATGCAAATACACTTCCAATAAGAGATTTCATGCCCCTAAATTACACCCAGTTAAGGGCGAATGAAAATGTAAGGTAAATAACTATAATCAGCCATATTATCTTTCTCCTGGCACCTCTCACTTTACAGGCATATTTAAAGGCATCTCTGGGGTCCTATCCTTTTTAACAAGCGGCAGCGCATTTCCTGGAATATTACTTACGGTGCTGTGCTGCGAACATTACACAGGTTCAAATGTTACCTAGAGACCCAGAAAGAATTGCATCTGTTGCGGAGCCACGCTTGTTGCCGTGTTTAGGAACATCTGAAAGGATGAAAGTAAATTTTCAAGTCTCTTCTTCATCCCATACTAAGACTGCCTAAGTCAAGCTTTTGCCTCCGATGCTGTCGATCAACGGTGTTGGGGTGTAGCGACTCCAGGGAAGAAAAATGAGACTATGCACTTCTGGTGCTCACTGGAAAGCACTCAGGATTCCAGTAAAAAAAAAAAATAAATACAAGAACTTAAAAGCATTTCACTCCCACTGTTATTTTTAAGCTAATAAAACCATGCTTGAGGAGGAAAGGTGATCTGAGCATAGCTATTAACAGCCTCACAGTCCCTTGCTGTCTCCATGAGAAAGTATAAAGTGATAAGCAATAATCAAGGAGCAACTAATTACTCACTTGGCAAAGAAAATACAGAAGAATGGGAATCTTCAGAAGGAAATACATCCCTGAAGTCCTTCAAAACAAATCTGGATTATTCTGAGTGAGCTCAAGTTTGCAGCTGAACAGTTTTTTGCTTTGTTTTACAGGAAGATGACTTTAGAATTCTACAAAAAGTATTCTGCTTCAGCTAAAAGGGACACAGCACTGACTGAGTTAAACCAGAAGAGCTCTGTGAGAGAATAAATTCCTCATAATAAAGTCAGATCAGTTTAGCCTGTCTCTCCCATACATCCCAATTGCTACCATACCTCTATTTACCAGCTTTTTATTATCCAAGCTATTTTTACATCATTAGCTTGCAGATCTACTTATGCTGAGGTTCTGCATTCTCCTAGGAAGAAAATTTCTCTGCAAATCAAATTTCACACGGTCATTTGTCTTTAGTGAAGCAGCCCACAAAGTTCTCAACCAATTTATCCCTCTGTGCAGCACCAGCAAAAGCTCTCACTTGACAATTTACATAATCCTTGCTTACGTAAGTTGTGCTAGACCCTGTGTAGAGATGGATTTCCTCCCATGTGGTTAAAGAAAATGTGGGACAAAAGAGTAAGGGCTCGGGAAACAGATGCACAGCTCCTTGTTTGTGCCACTGGCATGAGAGCTAACCTTTGGCAAGCCACATTTATCCGAGCCTCAGTTCTCCCTCCATAAATGGTTACAGTAACAGCTTCACAGGGTGAAGTCCACTTTTCGTAATCTGTGCATGAAAGTGCTGAAGAAGAGCGAACTAGGACAAATAAAGGGCGGCCCTGGCTAGGGTGCATTGGGCTGCTAAACCCATCAGTCCCTAGGACAGGTCTTTCAAAATTACCACGGTATTTCCACTATCACAGTGGAGCAACACAGCAGCCTCCCTGAGCTTTCATCAGCTCAGGAGCCCCAGAAATGCCTGTTGCATTCCTGTGAAACATCGGCAGGCTGAAAGACAGGAATGTTTGATTTCTGCATTGCTACAGGCTCACAGTCAAAGCCATTAATTCACTGATTATAAATAATAGCTACATGTTCACTGGGGTAGGGACTGGGAACAAAATATTGAAAAACCATACAATTGTATGAAAACCAGTATTTTGGGGGGGGGCAGACAAATAAATACAGACCTACTTTCCTATACTCTTCCAATACCTGCTGCCAAGCACCTTTTCTCATCTGTGCAAAGCTGCTGATGCTGCTACTGGAGAACGGTTTCTTCCCAAAGCCAGCAATGAACATACAGCAAGTTCCTGATACACAGCAGTACTTCACAAAAATGTCACGATGCAAGTTCATGGGAAAGAAAATACAGGAGACTACTTTCCTAAGTGCTGCAGAGGAGTACACCTTAAATTTCATTAAACCCCCTTGGGAAACACAAAGCCAGCCCCAAACAGCTCTTTTCATTTCAATGTGTTTTATCTACAATTCCTTAAATGCAGCTGGAAATGTGACTTTCAAATATCCAGGTTTTTGTTACGTGCTCACCTAACCCTCATCTTGGCACCTGACAGAAGGGAGCTGTACACAAGACTTTGATTTTTCTTTTTGAATTAGGAGACATTAAGCACCCAAACTCTCCCATAAAAGATCTGAGGCATAAGCTACATAACATCTGTGCAAGCAATGTTTTTTCCACTTAATCCAGACCTTAATGATCAAGAGATATCAGAAAAGTGTCAAAGGAGATAAACCAAGTTATCCCTAATAAAGCATCTACGTCTCCTCAGCAGCAGCAGCTGATCTGGGAGCTTCATTCCTGCACTAGGGATATACAAAGATCTCAAAACTTAAATGTCAATGCAATATGCTTGTTGATTCCCTGGGAAAGGTAAGTCATTGTGTACCGAGTTTCTGTTTAGTGATGCTTTGAGGTTCCCAGGATAAACTCTGTAAATAAAGGCACTACAGGACAAAGCACAATTCTTTTTTCTCTGTCTCTTCTAAGGCACGTTTCCTTTACTTCCTGAAGGGTATAACAGCCTATATTTCATGGAAACAGGGATCAAGAAGTGCCGGGGGGGTATCACCACATAGTCACCAGTACCACCACACCAAGGAAACATTACCATCTCTCACATGTTGCTTCTTCTCTCATCCCCTCCACAAAGGAAAAAACTCGAGCAGCATTTTGTTTGTGCTGTAAACAGAGACCCTGTGGTTGTGACAGAGAGACAAGAACAAAGTAAAACGTGTGCTCAGTGCACGAGACCAGACATGTGACTGGGAAGTTGGGGGGAAGTCCACCTAACCATTTCAGACTATCCCACAAGAAAATCCTGCCTGGAGCACAGACTTGCTCTGCACCAGCTGCAGAGCACTGTATTTTGACAGATTTCAATTGATAGAACCAAAAAACCCTGAAATAACCGAGAGGAACAGTCACTTAAACTCACTGAATAGCTGTCTGTGACTCCGCTTGAAGATTCTTTTGGGGGTAAAATGTTAGCACTGTTATTGCAGAGCTCCATTGTGCTAGAGGCACAAAGCCACTTGCCATGTTTTTTGTCACAGGATTTCAATAAAAATACCCAAGCAAGGCCCAGCCACAAAGAAACTGAAAGATAAACACCCAGGATTACAAACTGCCTGGAAGCCAGCACCAGGATGCTCACAGAGACTTGCTCTGCCGGAGCCAACACTCCCACACACTGTACAAAAGAGATTAGCCTGGGTGCGACTGTCTTCAGGTCCAGGGACACCAAATGGCTCTGGGCTGCAAGACAAAGGTGTAACTATCCAGGAAGAGGCCATCTTTTTCCAGAAGGGAATATTATTTTCTGATCACCTGGAGATAATGGTGATCGTGCTTTGCAGACATCGCAGTGTGAGAGATTTCAAGGAGGCTCCTGAATTGAAGGCTAGAGGGAGTGACTGTGGGCACGTATTTTTAGGTAAAATGTGGGTACCAACTCTTAGGACAGGTTCCTCCACTACAACCATCAATTCCATTTTAGAGGACTTCAGCCATCAGCTGTTCCCTCAAATGTCCCTTCATCAGGCAAAGGCAATCAGCCATGTCACTGGCTAGCACTAAGGCCTTTGACAGGAAAAGGCAAGGAGAGAAGTCATCTGCATATGGCAGCAATTTGGCACTTGCATCAGCACTGCATTTTCAGTGCCATTTATTCAGTGCCTGTGAGTAACTGGAGAAAAAATTATATGAACTTGTACGATGCCACCTCACCACTTGGCACATGCATCCTTTCTTAAAAAAGATCTTAAAGATCACCTGAAGCCTTCCTTTTCCTTTAGTCCTTAAGGAAGTAAAATAGGGATTGGAAACTTTATCCCATCACAGGTACAAGTTCTCCCACCAAATTCAATAGGGCATCAATGATCCAAAGAAAAAGAACTGTCTCTTAAAATAACAGAAAGACAGGTAATTCCTAAAGTTTTAGAGAAGGCTTTAAGCCTGTATTAATGGATATTAACAGGATTTCAACCAACCAAAAGCAGAAATGTCATCACCACAGCCAAGTACCTCTTTTGCCCTTCCCAATTCTGAACAGTTCAGTAAATGGCTCCTTCGTTTTCTGACTGGTGCTGTACAGCTCACAGCCAGATCCAGGCTAGAAGGAAAAACACCACACACCCATGAGACACTTGAGCATGTTACAGCCCTCAGCCCCAGTTCTACAGGCAGTTCTGCTTCCTGGAGAAAGAAGGATTTACTCTGTCCCAACATGAAGACCTACATGGCTTTGCTTGTCTTGTTTTCAGTTTATTTCAGTTCTGTTTCTCCCTTAGTTTCATTATGCTTGGCATTTAAAACCAGACTGCCTTTTTTATTGTTGCTTTCTTCTCATTTCCCATTAGTTTTCAATTCCAGGTCACCAGTAGAGTCAATGGGAAAATTTGGCTGATGGATGATGGAAAAGATTTTTACAGCCAGGTTTTTTTTTTTTTACATTTTAGGATTCATTGAGAAATAATGAGTTATAAAAGTCACAAAAGCTGTTGCTTTTGTTGAAACAAAATTTTAAATAAAGTGTTTTGCAAACAGTTGCCACTGTTCCTTTAAAGAGCAGCGAGGTGAAAGACTTGACACCACCAGGAATAAAGTAATCCTCCCCAGCTCCCTTTCACAGCAGATAGGCCACAGCTCCTCGATAATCATCATTTGTCACTCAATGAATTTTGCATCTTTAAATTGCAAAGCACGCACTGGAAGGGGGGCAGGAGCCCATGCACACACCAGCAAGGCCTTGCCTTCTGTTCCCAGGGCTGGGACACACAAGCTGATAAGAGCAAGCTGTGGGCTGCATGTGTTCTCTGGTATCAGAACGCGAACTTGCATCCAAACCTTAACTTCCTTTGGTTGGTTGGTTTGGAATTTTTTTGCTTTGGATTTTGGTATTTTTCTTGGGGCGTGATGGTGGTGATATTTGCTTGGGTTTAGTGTTTTTTGGTTTTGCTTTGTTTCTTTGTTTTGAAAGGGGGTGTGTGTTAATGCCCACCAGTATACAGCTTGATAAAGGAGGCTATCATCTATGGGTTTTAAACTTCCTCAGTGTTGTTTGCAGACAAAAAGTGTGGAAGTCTCCACTACTTTGCTTTTCATTCTGCTTTTTTAAAAAAGTAGATTTTAAAGTAGATTTTCTTCCTATGTTTGAGAGTTTCCTCTGTACATGCTTAGAAGCAGACTGACCTTCAGAGGAGAGACTTTGTGGCCACACCAGGGCTGGCACTCTTCTGTCCTGACTCTGCACCCAGCTACCACTAGATGGATGCGGCTCTACCAGAAACAAGATTTTTTTTTTTCCCCCCCCCACACTGTTTTACACTGAAGTCCCTTGGTTCTTTGTCTGGAGGCCACCTAGATGACAGTAAAATATTTCATAGCAGTTTTTCTAAAGACATATTCCAGCCACATTTAATTCCCTTCACAGAACAGATTTTAAGGAAATGAGTGTTACTGTCACGAACATAACAAGGTGCTCCTTTTGAAGTCCCCTGGTAAGGAAAATGCTACAGATCACAGACATCCGTGTGAGAAATATGAAAGACATACAGTGCTGTGGTCTTGGACACAAAATTTTTGCTAGGATTTGAATCCTGGTCCATTATGTCCTAATGGCATATTTCATCTTAGTTTTAAAAAAAAAGTACACTTCTAGGAAAGGAAATTCAGAGAGCAAATGAGATCCTAGGTAGGTCACAAATCTAATACACAGGTTTTAATTTTTCTATTTTATAACTAGGAGACTTTTTTAAAGAGATAGCTCAAGAAACACCTGCCTTCAGAAGATTTTGCTGTTACTTTTGTGCACGCTCAATGTGAAGCCTCAAATCTTGATGTTAAATTATTTGAAGGAACTAATTGCAAGTTCATATTATGTTTGGTTTGAAATTATAAATAATTACTATGATGAAGGCTGTCTGTCCACCCCATAACAGCTATAAAAGTAACAGAAACAGAGATGGGAGAAACACTTCTGAAACCCCTGCACTCATATTTGGTGTCCACAGACGCAGTTGCAAAACTTGGACAATCTGCATGTTTAAACTTGCCTGGGTATTTTCACCTAGCAGTCAAATATGCTAAGGAAGAGACTAAGACAAATAAACAAAAGCAGGAGATTTGCCCTTTAAACCTTTTTTGAGTAAATTCTTTTCTACCAAGGTGGAAGGAGGCAGGCAGCTTTAAAATGTGTAATACTTTATGTATTTAAAAATAGTAATAAGTAGGCATTTAGTGAGCTTTGTTCACAGGTACTTTTATGAAGCCATAGCGCCGAACTATGGAACCATTTATAAGGGAAGGGCACTTCATGCCATCAGAACAGCTAACCTGCCATGGGCTGCAGTGCTGAGAATGTGCATCAGCAGTAATGCTGACTTTCTACTTTGAAGTGAAATTTTTCCTACTAAATTTTTCTACTAAACCTCAGTGATTTTGGATCCCAACTGCAATAACAGTTGTGATCCCCATCAGACACTTCCACCCCAAAGCCAAAACCGGTGATACTAAAAAATAAGCAACACCCTACAGCAGCTAAATTATGAGGGCTTAGATTTTCTTCATACAACTGGTTTCCAGATATATGATATCTACATGGCTAGTATACACTTACAGATCCCGAGACGGCATCAGCAGATCAGCTAATTGTGTTAATTAGCTATTTGCATGCACAATTACCTGATTTGTACAAGCAGTCAAGGTGATCATACATGTAAATTAGGCATGAATTCACACAATTTACTCATCTGAAAATCTGCTATTCCACTTATTTTTAAGCACCGGAGATCCAGAGCTACAGAAGAGGCTGGCGAGTTACTGCCTTTATGGTTGATACATTTCCCAAGTTTTACACTCCTTTTGCATTGCTTTTGTACATCACTGTGGGCGAGCACTCCTGTGTGCATGGGCACACAACCATGCATAAAGAAATAGGCACATCCTTATCAAAAAGTCATACAAAGACAGTGACCTGCATCCCCATACAGACAGAAATTTACTTCTTGCCTCCTAAAGGTCTTATTTTCCCCCTGTTATCTCTTCAGTTCTGGGAACTGCTGAGCTTAACAAAGTAAACTTGATTTTAGTTATCACAACAAGCTCAGGAAGCTCTGCAAGGAGCAGAAACCCAAACAACTCCAGTGCAAATACTCAGCCTGAAGCCCTGAAGACTGCTTAACATTTAAAGCCCCACTGCTGCCATGCTGACTTGCTGGTTAGGGGGTTTCAAACACAAATGGGTCATCTACATTTAATGTGAAGTTATACCATAGCTTGTCAAACAAATGGATGTTTATGCCATCATGGGCTGTTCAGGGATTCCAGAGCGGAGCACATAGCTATTATAAAAAGCAAATTCTCTGAAAACTGCACACCTATCTCTTCCCCTCCTGAGGTAACATCTTTAGCTGAAGAGGGATTTGGGATAGTACAATATGGAGAGTAAAATCCAAGAATGGATTCGTGCAATGCAATCTCAAATACAAGTACATCCCTGCCTGCTTGAAGTGGCAAGGTAATCAAAAATTTTCAGTTCACCAGGGACAAAAACCACCACTAGTTTAGCCAAGAAGAAACAAACCCCATAAGCTGATTAAGGCCAATACCTACACATTCACATAAAAGAAACCCCAACCAACAAAAAACCCCAAACACTTGTTACAACATAGTTAAGTAGAAGGTTAAAACCAGGTCTCCAATCTCAAGTGGTGTGTGACTCAGTTTCATCGGCTGTGGTTACTTACAGGACTTCCTCAGGGAGAAAAAATACTCGTGGTTAGAGGTGATAAAGTAATCCAAATGCCTAGACTTTATAAACAGAGAGAGGTTCAAGCTCTACTTCTGTCCCTCAGCACACATCAGCAGAATGATTGTTGCACTGTTGTCTACAGCTTCTTCTCCTCTTAACTAGAGACACTTTCCGACGTAGGCAAACTCTGCTTTAGGTGTGTAGCTCCTTCCATCTCACCTTCCATCCTCTCCTCACGAGTACTCACTAAAACTAAAGGCCTTGGGGCAGAGCTGTTAACAGCTTTGTGTACAAGACTGACATAGCAACACAACTGTCAGACTTAAAAGACAAATTACTTCTCTTTTTCTTTTTCCCCCCACCAGTACAATGTATGGTGCAAGGATATGTAAAACACTAGGGACCTCTGGAAGAACATCAGGGCTGCACAGAACCATTTCTGAGGCAGCTGATGATGGTTAACAGGGCAGGACAAGTGCTTGCAGTGTTGCACCTCAATGCCCTGATCCACCACCACTGGAAAGGACTCCAATTCATTTTCCAGTGTCTGAATATTAATGCAATCCGTTGGCTTTAAGGATGGACCACTTTAAGGACCACTAAAGGCTGAGCTACAACCACCTTCTTCTGTATCTTTGCAATAAATGAGCACATTTTTCTTTTCTTACATTAAACAAAGGAGGCATGCTGAATGTTCATTTACTGAAAAATTCCAGGTACTATAAATACACTCAAAATAGGAGTCAAGTTGCAATTCCACTTCCAAATATAAGTCAACCCCTTTGAGACCTGGGGTATAGAGGAGAGCCAGACCCAGCTCAGCCTAACACTCCTCCCTGGCATTACTCCCCAGGCACATGTGCTCGAATGTGTTTATCTGGGAAGGCTCAGGTCAGTCCTGTGCTGTAGGAGCATCTCCCGCAGCTGGAACATCCGAAGCAGGTAGCGCTCCATGTTGTAAACTGCTCATGCAGCAGGACTGAGAAAGAGGCATCTCCTGGTCACCGGCTGTTCCTGACTACAGGAAAATGAAAATACAGCATCTCCGCACCTGTTCACCTGATGGTGAAGGAAGGAAAAGCCATTACCGAGTGACAGGAGACGAAAAACCAAAATCTACTTCAGCAACTCATCCCAGCACTGGTGATTAATCTCACACTCCCACAGCCTGATGCACATTAACCAGATAATTAATAATTTCTTTAGGGACTCCAGCTCGGCAACTGTTTTATCAACCTGCACAGCATTAGGAGAGAGATGCTGCATTTGTGATCAAACTGCTGGAACTACCAAAATGTTCTGCAGAAACAGTAAAAGCTTCAGAGCAACCTGCGAGCCCAGTTTCACAAGTAACTGTAACGTATGTGCAGAAATGAAGGCTCGTCCCTTGTCAGTGCAATCATCAGACTCAAAAATCTGAGCAAGATCAGCATAATAAGAATAATTAACAGCAATGTCCAACTCCATCCAATCCCCATCTTTCTTCAGCAGAAGATCTTCTCAGTACTTTTTAAACACATTTTGCTTGATGCAGTAACACAGTATGTCCAATCATGCACTTCAGCTATCCTTGGTATGAGCAACAAATCAGATTCATTTGCCTTACCACAAAAAAGGTTAAATAATAAAAAAAACCCACCACCCTAAGTGCCATGACACATGTGAATTCTACAGGCCAAAGGCTTTCAAGCAATTCAGTGAGGAGGATGGCCACACTTAGCACAGCTCTTGCTAACAACTTTTTGCCACCCTCTGCGCACTCATCCTCCATGTTCAAGGACAGTCACACAGGATCTGAAACACAATACCAAAGTGCTGGCACCACATTATCTCCCCCAGCACTTAAAAATGTACTGCTGAGAAAAATCATGGTAAGTATTCTTTCCGATTTTAAACTCTCCAGTGTGTTAGATATATGTCAGCATCAAGTGATTAAGAATGACTGATAATTAATAAATCACATCCATGGAGAGTGACCGGGTATTATTTCTTTCAGCCTCTGAGAAGAAGAGCTAGAGTCACGGTTCTGCCTAAGTAATTTCATCTTTCCAAATTAACCATCCTGTTCAACTGCTGCTAGCAAGGGGATGTTCCTTTTTTTATGCAGTGGGCTTCAAAATAGTAAGTTATTTGGGCTGCTTTTCTAGTAATAGTTTATTGTTATCATTACTGTGCAGGTAAGGAAACAGAGACCCATCACACGTGAGAGTCTCAAAGCTTCCCCACCACAGAGTGGATTCCTAAACAAAGCTTGAACTCGTCCTTTTATCACACAACCACTCTCCCACCTGAGAGAAAGCAGCAGCTTTTGGCTACAGCTCAGCAGAGTATCTGCCTTCTAAAAGATATCCTGCTCTTCAGACTCAGGTCCGGGAAATGGGCCCGTGCAGAGCTTTAGCGACAGCCATGCACATCAGCACAACTGACCAGATATCACTACGTGCATACCCCAAAGTCTGTTCTAACACTGGGTTAGTAATAGAGAATGCTTTCTTTCAGTCCATACCATGGATTGATTTGCATTTTCCTTCCACATACCTAAATGACGTAATACACCAATTTTTAATCATCTGCTTTAGTGTTTATACAACTCCGCTCACCATATTATTTGAGCCCCTTCATTTTCATAGTGTCAGTTACCATTATTCCATTAAATTAAATCCTTTTACAAGCATCTTTCTATAAACATGCACTAGAGATAACATAGCCACATGGTGAGGATTCACAGACTACAGTAAGCAGATTACACCTGTCTTGATTTTCGATGTAGCTGTCGGCAGAGTATATTCTCCCATCAAACTGCATGCAGATCTCCTCATTAAAGCTACAGGGGAGAATAATTACAGAACAGTACATTGCAGTTTACCAATTGGTCTTGCATACATAATGGCCTATCAAAGAAAAATTGCGTCCTCCAACAGCTGGGAAAATCTTTAAATTGTTATTAGTATTATTATAAAATACCCGACGTTTTAAACTATCCAACAACTTGCCTCCTGTATGCAAAGCAGACAGATAGAGGTGATCAGGTCCAAAAAGGTCTTTGACTCCCAACCTATAAATAGAATTACTTTTTCCTTTACAAACACTCCATTCCCCAACCTTCTGTTCCACAGTAAAATCCCCTCCTCCTGAGAAATTATGCTGATTGCAGAATGAGCCTTGAAAGCAAATGGGTGGTTTTCTGGATCTCTAAAGCCCTGGTGCTGAGTGTTAAGCATCACATTCTCCCACATCCTCACTGCTTGATGGGGAAACACAGAGTCTGTCAGGTCCCCACCATCCTTCTCTCACCAGCTGGGGTAGGAGGGGGGTCTCAGTGGCAGCCTGTTTATCTCCAGCCACATCTGAGGTTTCCTTCCAGCCCTCAGCACCACCAGCAGGTCTCCTTGCTTGGCAGCTGGCTGATGAGGTGCTGCCTATCCCAGAGAAAGGGTGCTGGAGAGACTGCAAAAATCTGCAGATGGAAGCAACCTCCGAGTGCTTCTGTCCCTGGCCCTTCACACTTCAGAGCTGAAGCATCCAGAATATACTGAACTGGTAGTCCTGTGGAAGATCAGGAAGACTGATTTTTCATCCATGTTGATAGTTAAAACATCTCCCTGTGTTTGTGTTAATGGATAAAAGGCAAAACCATTTTTGGATGCTATTTGCATTCCAAGATCCCAACTGTTAGGACCTTCAGCTCCACTCAGCAACCAAACCCATCGCTCTTCAGGCACCACTTCTGAATAGCAGCTCTTACTCACCACACGACAGTCAACACAAAGAGGAAAAAGCCCAGACATGGGAAGAGCCAAATTCTTCAGATGAAACAGTCAAGTTAGCCTTGCTAGCCCAGAAGCAAACCGTCACAAGCACATATCTGGGATGTCCTGACACATCCTCCTGCTCCACTAAACCAGGAACCGAAGCTGAGGACTTCAGCAACAAGAGAACATGCTGCAGGACCAGTCCCACATATTCTGGTTCTCCCAGATTTTTACACGATCAAAGACTCCAAAAGAGACCCTTCTGTACAAGCAGCCCAACAGCCACCTTTTCCCAGCTCTGAGGGACAGTGACACAAGCCACCTCAGCACGCAGAGGGACACTCACCACATAAACGCATCTAACCGTTCATGGCGTTAAAACCACCAGAGAACAAAATCACTCTCTGAAACAGCTCTCAGTACCAGCACTGCAAAGGATTTGCTGCTGCACTTTACCCAGCTGCACCTCCCAGATGAGCTGGCACGCTGCAGGCTTGCTTCCAGTCTCTCTCAGCTCGTCACTCCTAACAGGGACATGCCGACAACAGAAGGCGAGCGGAAAACCAAACGGAGCAGAGCCTGCTCCAGCCAGCAGGCAGCCCACAATTGCTCCCATGAACTTGGAAATCTTTGGGTTTCTCTTTGAGAACTCCCTGTTTGCAAGGCTGCACCTCATGCTCCAGGGTGGAGTTGGCTGCAGGCTTAGAAAGATCACCCAGTGTGACCTCCTGTGCAAACACTGCCCAGTAACCTTCACCCATTTAAACGCTGCTTTCAACTCAGCAACTCCAGCTAATTTTTTCTAATTAGCAAGTTTGGGTAGAAACAACTCCTGGACATCTCAAACACTGCTTACTTTCCACAGGCAAAAAAAAAAAAAAAAACAAAAAAAAACCCAACCAAAAAACCCCCCCCAAAACCCCAAAACAAACAAACCCCTCAAAAAACCCCAAAAGTAAAAAACCCAAACTTTCTGTCCCTGCTTTAAACCTCACAAATTTTGCAAACTTGTTCCCAGGGTCCCAGCAGGGGCAGAAACTACCCTGTGGTCACCACTAAGAAGGGTGTCCTCCACCAGGAACTGGGCAGCAAAGCCCAGCAGTGACAACACAAGGACCCAAGGATGTTTTGTTCTAGCCTTTACTCCGCAAAGAGGAGCCCAGCAAGACCTCCTGGGGCTTAGTTCTTACTTCAACTCTCCCTCATTGAGCAGTCTCACCACAGAGAAGTCAGAAATAGGTTTGCCATCAATTGCCACGGTACCAAAGTCTAGCCCTTTGGGAAAATTTTCCTTGACTTCACTAGTTCTGGAGCAAAACATTAATCAAGTAAAGCACATTGGCTATTATAGCTTGTATTAAAAATATAGATACCTCATAAAAACTGTGCTTTTAAAGTTTTAGAGGTCTTTAGAAAGCTTTTCCTTCCACTGCTGTCCCCTGACACTACTGACTATGCATATGCAAATCCTCCATTTAAAGGTACTCTACAATAAAACAATCCTTTATTAATTGCCAGAATGCATATCCCATGACTTCTCAGAAGCACTGCGTGTCTAATGTGTCTTTACAAAATATCATAATTCTGCTTTCCTGTTCTTACTAGAAAAACAAGCCAGCCTGGCAAGTGGAAAGAAACCAGGTATAAGACTTCTTCTGACTAATATACAGGATTAGCTGGAAGTTGCCAAATTTGGAATCTGGCCAGGAATCTGGCTTTCCTGGATGGAGAGGGAAGGGTAAATCGTATCCACCCCAGACAAAGGCACTGGAGCGAAAGGAAAAAAAAGAAGTATCAACTGAGTGGAGAAATCTGTCACAGACATTTCAGTAGATCAGGACTCTGGCTATGTATCAGAGAAGAGAAGCCCTGATCAAGTCACATGCCCTTTACTATAGAAGACACGATCAAAAGGTTTCAAAGGAAACTGATGGTGACAGTTTCTTCATTTGTATGCAATGTGACATACCAGATCCAAACTGTCGGCTACTTTTTGAACTATTTGTCAGGGGAGAGAAATTATTATTTTCTTTTATATTTTACTTTCAAGAACTCTTAGTCATTTGGGGGTTCTCCCCCCTGCTCTGTGTCCCACCACCCTCTGTTTTATTTTTCAGCCAGGATTCAAATGTTCACCTTTGATGTAATATTTTTGCTGCACATCAGAATAGTTATGCCAAGCTTCAGAAGGACAATTAAATACAGAGAACGAAAAGGATGACATCACTTCAAACATGAACTTTTAATAAAATTATTCTAAAGAAACGTCCCTGGTGATGATTATTTTCTTTTCCCTGTATCTTCTATTTTACTCTTTCCATGTGTTTGCAACAATTCAAATTATTGCCAGGCTAGCAGCTGTAGTTGACTCGAAGCCATCAGCTTACATACGAGCAGAAGTATTTCTCCCTGTCTCTCACTGCTTCTGACAAGAAAAGTGTTAAGTATAACACAAAAAAATAACTGTGTAAGATCACAAGTTGCTTGTATAGCCAATAGTATAACAGTTATATTCACATTGCAAATAAGCAAATGAGAGACTTGTGACTAGCTCAGCTTCTCCAGGGCCCAAACCTGACGGGTTTCAGCCCAGCATTCCCTGCTGATGTGCAAAATCTGCAGTTGCTCATTATATGTTAGTAAACTTGCTCTAAAAATCATGCCCATCTTTCCAAAAAAAGGTACCAAATACCTTGTCAAAGTTCATCTGTGGCACTCAGTATTCATGAGACAGTGATATGTGTAAGGTAATCATATTCTCCCCAAAGTGTTGTGAAACATTCAGAAACTGCAGTAGCTGCAGCCACGTAAGTATCTGAGACAGCCAGACACAAAAAAATACGTTGCAGTCTCCTGGGTGAAGGAGAAGGTACTCAAACCACAGAAAAGCAACACAACATTCACTTCCAGCTCTGGTACAGCCCAATAGATCAAATTTTAAAGTTGTAGCATTTGGTCTTAAATGTGACAAACATTTTAAATGTTTCAAGCTCTTATATAAATCCTTGAGAATCCTGGAATCATGCTAATAAAGGAGGCTGAATTTAAGGACTCAAGTCTAAGCCCTTTTAAACACAGCAGGGGAAAGAAATAGCTCTTCCAACAATATTTTTCTCAGTTAGGCCAAATATTTTTGAAGCAAATTGTTTGGAATACATAGCTTAGATGTACAAGTCTATTGAGAGTTTACACAGATATTTATAGAGAAATTACTACAGTACACAGATTTAGAGTCACTTAGAAGGTCTTAAAAAGCATATGACAATACCTTTAGTGCATAAAGCTGCTGTCAGAAACTCCTGTCAGTGAAGTTTTTTCCCAAACCATCACCTGCTTTCTGTCCATGCAACCCAGACCTTCCTCGGGGCTGTTGTTACATCCCTTGTAGGGCAGCGAGAGGAAAAGAGCTGCACCTTTCCCACCAGGTTCCCCAGCTCCTCAGCCAGCCCTCAGGGCTCCTGCTTTCCCAGAGCTGCAGCTGCAGTCCATCTGCATCTCCTCCTCTGACACAGACCAGAGCAAACATGCCCACAGTTTCCCTTGCTATTGTACCAAAGCCTTGCGATTCATCTTTTTACGTTCTTGAAGCAACACAAATCACAGAATTCAAAATCTACATGAGGAAGTCACTCTGGTGTGACCCAGCACTCACCTCTCCCACCTGTGCTGATCTGAAGACCGTTGCACCAGGAAATACTTTACCAAGTGATTTTTCCTCCTTCCCCGTGGGTAAATTCTAGCTCTGAATTTCAAAAGCTGCCATTAACACACAAAAAGCTAGAATAAATCCCTCTCCTGGACATGCAAACACGCTCAGTTTCACATGACTTGCAGCTGGCCTGAAGAGTTTGCACCCTGCCCCACACATCCCTATCTAGTTGTGCAATGAGGCTACATTTGATAGGCACAGCCCCACAGCAAGCAGCCCTGGTTACAAAACACCCCATAATTGACATTCTAACCCACATTATCTGCCGTGCACCTGCAAGGTGCCCACTAAGGGCAAACCTGGTACACACCAAACCAATGCGAGAGTAAACCTTTAGGAGAAATATAAATTGAAAATGCAAACTCAGACTAGGCACCACAGACTTGTGGGGATTTGAAATTACTGACACATTCATAGGGGATATGAAACCAAAAGAACAGGGTAAAGAGACCCTATAGGCATAGAAGATACATATATATATATACATACAGATATACCATACAGCAGTCTCACCACCAACTTCTGACACCAAACTTAAACAGAGAAGCCATTCTTCCTTGGCTCTTTCGGTAGAGAGGAACAACATGACAAGAAATCAGCTTTTCTAGGGGTGCTCAAGAGTTCAAGCCTGGGGAACGTGGCCCCTGAAGTGGCTAATGACCTGCATTAGGAGTCTGACAGGTATAGGGAGCTCTTCTCACACTCTCAGCAGGTGGCCAACGCTTGAGCAGACTGAAGTGGATGCTGGTTCACCTGAGTACACAGGGCTGTAAGTGACAAAAATTCATCTGCTTGCTGAAACTGTCCCTGTTGCAGGAACAACAACTTCCAGAGGCAGACAGGCTTTCAGTTATCATTAACTGAGTCAGCCATCCAGGGTCAACTGCAACCATGTATGAATCAGCATTATCAGGCTTTTAAAGTAGGTGTGAAAACCCAGGTGAAACTCATCCCCTCTCCTTCCCCAGGTGCTAAACAAGCCAGTGTTTTACCCCCGTGCTGCTGGGTGGGCTTGTGGCTTCTGCCAAAGACGTGGTGAAAGTGATCCTGTGACCAGGAAGGACTGGATATACCTTCCCCCATGGGAACAAGGACATGAGGGATAGCTCACTTTGTATTTTCTAGCAAGGCCAGTGGGTTTTCTTCCCTGTGTAGGTGTTGGGTGTCTGTTTCATGCCCAGGAGATGGAACAATTAAGACGTGCTCAATACCCTTCTGCCGCCCACTCAGTGTAACACCTTAGTCATCAAATTGTCCTGTTGTGCTGCTCAATACTTTCTATAACAGTAGGAATATGAGAGTATGTCCAAGGATAGCAATGAACACACAAGGTAATTATTTTTAAGCTTGCTAATCACAATCAATAGTTTCTTAGCAAAAACTGATGAGCTGGAGTTGGCTCCTATTTTTAACCAGTAAGAGATGCAGTCAAGACTTGAATTACACCAGCGGGCAAATCTCCAAACACCTAATGACTGCCAGCCAAGAGAAGGATGGGTCCTTGGTGGGTCTTACTCCCTTCCCGAGCATGGTATCTAAGTATTTCTTCCACAGACTATAAAGCCAGAAGTGGGTTGTAACTGCGGCATGACTTCACCAAAAACACCACACAAGAATCTAACTCCGTACATCAAAAAGGAGCTATACAATTCTTAAAATGCCTGAGGATGTTTACTTGATGAGTTTGAAGTTTTGTAGCTGTCATATAAAAGATAAACTCCTCGTAGAACAGTGCCATGTGCCTTCCAGGGGTGTACAATTAGGAACAGATGAATACAAGTCGAAGACTCATTAGAAAGCTCACACCCTCTCTCCCTATTTTGGTAGGATTTTCCTTAAAGTAATATTTCTAATGTTTTGCTATCCTTTGACTTTTTTTTTAATTTCCAAAGCCCTAAATTTTTTTGTTCCTTTTGGGAAATTCCTCACTTCCCTGCCACTCTCAGGAAGGTGTTATCCCCCCTACAAAAGAACCTAAAATCATTCCCAACATACAGTACTGCAGCAATAATTCCCTCTTGGAAGAAGGAACATGTTTTTGTTTGTTTTGTTTCTTCTCTCCACTGATTAAAAGCAACAACGAGTCCAAAGGAATAGTACAGTACCATCAAGCGTAATTGTTGCCTCTCACAACAAATGTGAAGGGGATCAGGAAACACACCCACCCTTGATTACTGGGAAAATATCAGGGATAAAAGATGTCAGCAGGGGCAAGTAATTCTGTTCATCAGCTTCCACAGACAAAGGTAAGAGAGACTAGCACCAGCCCTTCGTTCATTAACTGGATGGAATTGCAGCGGTTTGGAGGTTGCAGAATTACACAAGGAATTAACACTCCCTTCATTTTCCTGTCGTAATCCCTCTAGTTTGGGATATTTTCAACTTTGGTTCCGGTGTCTGCTGCTGGGTGAAAATGGCTGAGCGATGAAGGCCTCCATGAGGTGTGCAGGTGGGTTGGCACCTCTCGAGGAGGGACAGCAGCCCAGCGGTACAAGGAACACGATGCTGTAATTTCCAGACATCCAAAATGACCAATGCTCTCTGTGCTACAAAGAGTGACACTGTTGTACTCAATGGAGGTTTCTGAAGCCTCTTCCAAACATTATATGCAGTGTCAGTGTTTATTAAAGATAACTAATGCCCTAACACTTTATTTACTTCTGTTTATTGCTATTTTAGCAAGAGTCACCAGAGAGTAGCTATGCTTCTGGTCCACCAGGGTTCTTTAATCACTGTTAGTAGGTAAAATCATGTGTGACAACTAATCCAAAAAGCAGATTATATTTATTTTGGCTACAGTGGCTTGCAATTCGTTAAAATCAACAAAGCCTTTTCATTAGCCCCCTGCTGATGTCCTAAAACCAGATATTTCAAGGGTCTCAAAGCACAGAGCTACACACGTGCAGTAAAGCTGGGACTGACAGACTTGGTGTTGCCATACTTACCGTAAAATCTTATTAAAAACAACAGCAAACTTCTTATTTTCTTTCATAAGAGGGCTAGATTTACGATCTCAAATTCCAAAATGAAAATCTTAGAGGCAGGACTTCTTAAATTTCAAGTATAAGTGAATTGACAGTAAAATTACCAGTGAATTGCTTGCTCGGGGTTGTGCGTTGTGAAAAAAAAGCTGTTGTAACACTGTAAGGAGTGAGATTACAGATTCAGCAAGTCTAAATATTAGCCTACATGCTTGCTGAGCCCCCTGCATCCTGGAACCACATTTGAATAACTGAATTTCTAGTTAACAGTGTGATCTTGCAACTCTCATTCTCTGTGATATCATGATCTCTGGCCATGATCTCCTGATGACACTGCCTCAGACCTGTGATCATGAAAACATACGCTCGGAATCACAAAGGATCAGAGCAGATCCAGACAAAAGTTACAGGGTTCCATCTCTTCTCCAACCCCACTACTCTTCAAACGCTGCCAGGAAGTTCACAAACACAGAAGCAGCCTTACCATAACCGCCAAAGGCCACCACTCAAACAAAATAGGAAATTACTGCATTGGAAGGCCACATAATTGATTTATATATATATATGAAGACACTGATTTACATCAATGACTTTTTTCCTCTCTTGTTATGAATTTTCTGGTGACATACACACTTTTGGTCAGTATGCTCACACCCCCCTTTGGACAAGTGACTTAAACAACACCCTTGCCACTGTGAAAAAAGCCACTCCCGACCTGCATCCTACCACACAGACATATTTATTTCTCACAGCTGGATGTAGATGTGGATCTGCTTTGCAAATTTTCATGTGTACTGCTGAAGTGGAGTTTCTTGTTTGTCCCCCTAAGCACAATCTTGAACATTGTCAAGGCCGATTATTAGACATCACTTCACACCAGCCCTTTCCAAATCCGCAGACCTCCAGTGGTTTAGAGGGAAGCCGAGAGCAGTCCTTTAGTGAGAGAACCATTCCTAAACACCCAAACCAGCATGGTGCCAGGCTGCCCCTAAGACAGGAGGGTCACTTCATCTCCCTCCATGCCACTGTCCTCCAGCTGGCTGCAGCCCCTCCAAGTTCACACGCTGAACACAACAAGCTGGCTGCTAAAGGCAGAGAATAAAATCCAGACTGGAAGGAAAACTGAGATACAAAGCTTTTCTCCAGTGGCTAATCAGAGTTCTGTCCACAAGGAACACTGAGCCCCATCTGATATACAACTTACTGTTTTGGCTCTCCATAATTAAAACTATTGTTGCCATGGCAATACAAAGGCTGGTGAAAATACACGCCTGGCTCGTGTCATGCCTCTTTGGTGATACAATTTGTTGTCCCAGCCTGGCTTGTGCCAGGACGGAACAAAACGTGACTCGGAAATAGTTCACTTGACGAGGTTTGTTATTTAGGAATCAGATGCTGTGTGAGCTGTGAGACCACTTTCTCAGGCTCCCTAACATGACCACTAATCCTGTTAAAGTCAATAGCAGTTTTAAAGATAATTTCAAAGAGAAGAGTTCTGATCCTACACTAGTAAATTTCTCAAAGCACTATAAAGAAAGAAATTTTTTTAAAGTATAGAGAATGATAAAGAACCAATCAGAAGGGTTAATATACGTATTCTTAAAAGTAGATACAAACTTAAAATGCAAAAACCTGATTATAGGCTCAATATCACAAACAACCATGGTTTGGTTAGCGCTTGTTTATTCATTTGAAGCTGTGATCTCCAGTGAGCATGTTATAGTCAAGCAGAAGTTACAGGTCACCCAATGACCTCTGAACAGTAATCTGCTATTGAGGAAATATCAAACATAACTCTTTTTGTGGATACACACCTATATATGCATAACTCACAGAGACACACCAACAGGTTTTTTATAGGATAGGACAACAATTTTAGTTTTGTGACTTTCAATCCAGTCATTTCTTATGTGGAAATGTCTAATAGGATTCCTGAGGGGTAAAAGAGTTTACTCACGTGGAAAACTTACAGGTACAACTTTTACTTTTAAGCAGTTGTATGGGAATATCTGCTACGACAAAAAGGTGAGTTGCAGAGACTTAAGTAAAAATCCCATTGATGCCAATGTCTATTGACAACAGTCAGAGTTTTGCTTCTTTCTGGAATGGAAAGCTTCATAAATGGCCCAAGCACACACGAAGAGGGATGGCTGTGAGCTGGAAGGTGGACCAGGGATGTGCGATACCCAGGAGAGCCACCCGAGCAAGGAGGCAGACACTTCTTGTATCACATGGATTACTATGGCTCTTGTATCTCTGCAAAGCAGAATACTCTCTATCATACAAATCCCAGTATGAAGTTTGTGTGCAAAGACTTCAGCTGCCACGTGGCCCCTGAAGGATCAGTTATAGATAAGGGGATTGATTATGGAAGATCTCATCAGGGTTAAGCAGCAAAACAGCGTAGGGGGCGTAGAACAAGGAAATTCAGCAATGGCATCTACGGAGAGGGTCTGGGAACATCTGCTTCAGAGAATTGACACCACATGGACACTCTCTTCTCAGAGAGCAGCAAAAGAGATCTGGGCAGCTCCCTGAGGAACAGATCAGGATGGTCCTGGGGATGCCTTAAAGGCAGAGAGTGACTGGGGTCATGATGGTGTAGGTGTATGTAACACAGCAATACAAAAATTCAAAACCTAATGCCTTACCCCACACTGTTTTCCCCA
Organism: Melanocharis versteri; assembly: GCA_013397845.1. NCBI lineage: Eukaryota > Metazoa > Chordata > Aves > Passeriformes > Melanocharitidae > Melanocharis > Melanocharis versteri. Next base: position 84,673 of record VZTG01008997.1, on the reverse strand, counting down.
CAAGAAAGAGGAGGGGTTAAAAAAAAGGCATCACAGCAGCTGGACACATCACTTTATATACTCCTAGATAGAGCTCAGATACTCTGGTTATTAGCACATGACAAAATTCTATAAAAAACACATGAAGCTATGGAAAAAGAATAGGAGGAAAAACTAATGGGCCAGAAGAAGAACAATAAACTGGCAGATGGGAGGTCCCAGCTCAAGAAGAATTTGAAGGAATGGAGAGATGTATTCTTGGAAGAGGAAGGGTACATCAGGTAGCTGACATATTGAGTTTCCAGGAAAGAGGGGAGAGTATTAATGACAGTGCAGCTGACGGTTTCAGCAGCTACCAACGAAATGATTTGCCCTTCTTTTTCAGCTGAAGAGGTGACAGTGTGGATATGGCAGCTGATTTACATACATCATCATAACTTCCACAGGAATATCAGATTTCTTTATAAGGACTTGTAGTACCAGCTTTGCAGATCAGTGTCAATGTCTAACAGAGCCACTGGAGACAAAGGGGAAGATTCAGAGAGGCACTGAGGTGCCTGAAACAGGGCATAACCTGAATTTAATTGCCTAATTAAAAAAAGATTCCAAAATCCCCTGCTTCAGAAACTGTAAATGCATCAGGGCTAACATTTATGACCACAAAGACCACTGGAAATCAGTTCTTGCTACGCTGGCAGCCGTGTGCCTATCACCTAAACTCACTCCGCTGTGATCCAGATCCAGGTCTCCCAACACTGCCTGTGTCGTGGAGGGGCCCAGTCCTAAAGGCGAGCTTGGGCTACTCTGATCACACACCAACAGTGCCCTCTTTCCTCAGCCCTGTTTTTTGCCAGTGCCTCTCCAATATGAAATACCCAAGTTCTGCCATAACAGCACGCTGGCTTCTGTGCAAGGCATCTGTCAGGAACCAGCCAGCCGACTGCGCAGGCACAATCTCTGCTTTGGTTCAGCCCACAGCAAAAAGGGGTTTTTTAGGGATTACCACACACTAAACTGAAGTACATAAGGTGACCAAAGGGAAAACTGAATATTGCCCCAGAGTTTCATTTCAGTTTGGGTGATGTTAGCATACCAAACACAAAACCGTTTGCTGGATTGGGCCCTGACTGTACGCCAACCCTTGCACAGCATGAGGAACAAGGAACAGACACCAAGAAAGCTCCAGAACAGCAGTTTCCAACCTTAAGCCAGGTTTAGTAATACATCAAGGCTTTAGAACATATAAAACAATTAAGGGACCAGCATGGTGTTTGATATTCTTTCCAGTCTGACTTTAATATGTTCTCACCATTTGCAGATGTCCCGTCTATTTATGACGTCCTTTATGGCATGAAGATTTTGTTACAACAAAAATTCAGGTTGTGGATTTTTGCCAGTGACAAGCTGATGTTGCTCAGAGCAACATTAAAATGCTATCATGCTGTTAGATTAAGCAACCTATTTTCTCCACCAGCACAGATTGTACTTTAGTTTTGCCCTTACACCTACCAAATTGCTGTTTCTTGCAACATTTCCCTTCAAAGGTAGTTGCCAATCTCCAAACCAATGCTATTTTCACCAAATGAAAGAGAAGTTTGTAAAGGAGTACAATAAAAGCCAGAGCCGGACCTCTTTGCAAGAGTCTTTTTCTATTTCAAAAATAACACTAGAAAAAATATAAAGCAGTAAGGAAAAAACCAGCGAGTCGTATTTCTTCTCTACTTTTAAGCAGGACTCCCACCAGATGACTCACGAGATATTGCCACATGTGTTAATATGAAAAAGGCTTTATAGAATAAGTAGCTCTGGTATGCACCCTGTACATGTACCTGGTCCTAAACCTGCTGACATAACACCGCCTAATGATTTAACACTTTTCCTCCCTTAGCTCCTTCCTATTTTTTAAGCTTCTTTTGAAAGTCTCTCATCCCTCACCTCTTCTCTGCCAGCTGTCCAATTTGGGGCATTTTCGTCTGTAGCTCTTTACAGGGAATAGTCTGTGATGGGGACAGTGAGACCAGAAATGAGCAGGTACAGTCAAATGCGGACGCGGGTGTTTCAGCTAGGGCACTTCTAGGACTTTAAATATAAATACTAAATAGGCTGGAGAAGTTAAAAAAAAAAAAAAAAAACCAACCTGCAAAAAGAGACCAAACTACAAGAAACCAGTCACATCGATTAGCTGATTAGTTTGCCAGTGAGTGATTAGTCAGAAAGACTGGAATTAGTCAGTGAAGACCTGACTCCCATGAATAAAATGTGGGGAGGACACCCTTTCCCACCCTCGGTGACAGATGATATCTGTTTTCTCCTTCGAGTTTGAATTTAAGAGCCACTGAAGCTCAGCAAGAGTATATTCTGGCTCAAATGAGCTGAAAATTGCATTCAATTTGAATTTCAAAACGAGAGGAGAAGGAGGAATGGGGGAGAGGGAGGGAGCCAGCCCAGCAGGACCCATCACGCCAGGTCCCTCTTGCAGCAGGTCCAGCTGCACCCAGGCAGGCTGCGGAGCTGAAACGCAGGGCATGTGCAAAGGAAAGAGCATTGCTGGACAACAGCCCAGTTCCAGTTTAAAAATAAACGTTTTGCTGTCAGGATCAAAGCAAACTCTGCTTTTATGTATATTACAAGCTGTATGTTCAGAAGAAAAAGATTCTTTTCGTTACTTGAGGGGAGAGAGGCAGTGGGAAGGTAGAGCTGGCCAGAGGGAGGGGGGTACCCAGCTTTCCCACTAGAAAATCCTCAGTAATTCAGACTAATCTGAAAGTACTTGCCATCCCCTTAAACAGAGCATATACACTGAAAGCATGCACCGAATTTTCCTGAACGCAAGGTTCATTTAAGGTTACATTTTTTAGCGTGGAGTAACATTTAATTTATGTCTTCGTGGGTGAAGGGATTATTTCCCCTTCCCTTTGTGCATTAAATTTACAGTTATATCTGATGACACTGAAAGAAATGGAGTTACGCCTGCAACCCAAATATATCCTGTAATTTGATGGCATGATAGCTGTTGGTCTCTTTAATGCAACTGATAATGTCCAATATTCAATATAAAAATGATAACATACCAAATCAAGAGATTCTTCAGCAAATTTCTTACCGACTTCAGTGTGCGATTTGACCCAAGGGTCTGGAGTAGTAATAAAATAATTACAATTAATCATGAGAAATAATTAATAACTTAAGGATTAAAATGTGTCCATTTATACATTCAGGATCAGCATTTTCTATGTACCCTTGAGAGGCTTTTAGCTTCCCTTCCTAAACAGAACGCTTGCAGTAGCGTTTAGAACTGGAGAGTTCAGCTTTGAGAGAAACTGGCTACTACTTTGGCTCGTGGTATTTGTTATATGGCATTATGGTTACAGATAGAAGGGTCCCTATTACACCAATAACCCACTCATATCCTCTGATGCAGCTGATATTTCAAAGCTCAATGTTTTTATCATAAGTTTTTTCTCTTTTTTCCAACTAAGTGTTTTTTTTTCATTGATAAATCGGTAAATTGCCAGCTTTACACATGTAGGTGATGTGAGTCAGGATCCAAATCCAAAACAACCACCACAACAAAAACCCAAAACATGAGGTCGATTTTCCTGGCCATTGCATTTAATAAAAGCTCCTAGGCAATAGAGTTGAGCACACACTATTAGATATACCTTGGCATGCTGTGCCTTCAGCAAGGCTTAGATTTCCCTCTATGGCTAAAGATTGTATTAACACCCAAAGTGAGCTAGTGTGCTGGTTTTAAGCTTTTCCCATCACCAAAGTAATTCTTAACCTGGTTTTTTTGGCAGATAAAGAGACAATTTCAACATCTCTCAATCCTGTTTGCAAACTTTGCACCACACAGAAGTTTCCAAATACTGCAGGCACTTGGATAAAAACGCGTAAGCACTCACAACCACTTGAAAAAGACCTCACACATCATGCACCACACTGGTCAGAGGAACTGCTCAGAATACCTGGCACTTTGTAGATATCCAAATATGCAATTGTATGCCTCATTCTGGAAGGCATTTTTGGGTATTATTGTTTCAAGTTTCATTCTTGCATTGCCTTCTTTCTGCCTCGACTGCAATGCCACAGAAATACTGATCTCCCATCTCCATGTTGCCCCCTTATATGCTCTGGTTTCCCTAAATACACACCCCAGAGGTTCATTTCTGGAGGGGAAGAGAAGAAATACACGGACCTGATTCCATCACTCCATTTCTCAAAGAAAGCTTCCTCTGTAAATCAGATTATCTGCCATGCTTACTTTACAATGCTTACTTTACTGAAGATGATACTCACTTCACAGGAGGGAGAACAATAAATATGCAAAATATATGGCATATTCCTGACAGATCAATCTTCATACTGGAGCCTCTAGATCTACCACTACTAATAAGAAACACTAGGAGTATTTGCCTGATGACAGCATTGCACTAAGCAGCGCCATGGCTTCCAGACCAGAGCCAAGCCACGTCCGGTCCGCTGCGGTCCATCTGCACCTACTCATGTGGACATGGCCCTGATGGTGCTCTGCCCTTCCAGCTGGAGAGGCCCTGTCTGGTCCCGCTACGGCTGTCGGTGCTCAAACTGCTCCACGGCCGCAGCGCCGTTAGCGGGCAGCGAGGAACGCCAGGCGAGCGTGGGTGACAAGCATGGCATCAGAGGAAATACCTGGCAATTTCTCCAAGGTATTGGACACCAGAGTAGTTTAGCTGAATGGCACGCGTGCCCACGTAAGGCTGCAAGGTCAAGAAGACCTTATGTTATTTACTAGGTGAGTGCTGGTTTCATGCGCTAAAATATTGTATCAAGATGTGACCCGTAGGAGGACTTGCCTGTTTGGAAAAAAATTAAAGCTCCCTATTTTTTTTCTATCAGCCCCTTTTATAGTTGAACATCACTTACTCAACATTGCATAATTAACAATATGAAACATGGACATACCTCACAAAGAAACCCTAAAAGGGGTAACAATTTCACACAGAAGCCACCTTCTAGAAACTTTTCTTCAGTTCTTTAACTCACTGCTATCAAAACTGGGGAAGCATGAAGTCATGTGGACTGCAAATCAGAGTATGAATGCAAAACTTACTAGATGCAAACTCTGACACTGTTTTCTCCTTTGCGGTATTTTACACCAAAAATGTTCTAACTGCGGCAATATTTGGTGTAAGAACATCTTGCCTCATGAAGCCTAGACAAAAAAAGGAGAAAAATACTACTGGGTTTTCTCGTTGTTAATTTGGACCACACTGTTTTTTGAATAATTTAAAAGGTAAATTATAAAGGGTGTATCTTTATAGATGACATCACAGAGCTTTGGCGAATCCATGCCATCCAGGGAAATGACTTATTCCGTGGAAACAACACTACTGTCAGAGGTGGCATGCCAAAGCCTGCAAACAACCAGCATGGTGGAAAACACTGACTCAGGGGTGCCCTGAGAAGAGCACATCTCATAGCCAAGAGGAGTGGAATACACACAAGTCTCCCCAGTGCCTCCCTTGGTACCGATTCCAACCTCAACCTGTTAAGGTCCATCCCTGGTTGTTGTGGCACAAGGCTGCTGATGATTTATTAAGAGCTCTTAGCTCCATCAGACAGTTTACAATTAACAGCTTCTCCTTTCTTAAATATAAATAAATACATAAATGAAATCAGAGCTGCTAAGTGCTGGGTGCACCTAAATGACATCATCGGCAACTGCCAGTCACCCAGGCTGCAAAAATAAATAAGGGATGGAGGAGGGGGGTAGCAGAGGGGGAGGCAGGGTATTTACTCAATCAGTACCTATTTTTGAATTTCCTTCAAACTGGCTTGGACCAAGAGCCATCAATTATTTAAAAGAAGTAACATGATGCTTCCTTTGTTGAGGCAAATCTGCAAGCAGACCCCAAGAGAGAATAAAAAATGAATTAGGCAGAATTTATTAGTGCGCTTGAAGAAAACAGATTCAGCTATCAGAGCTGACTGTGCTTTTAAAAACAGTGTATTTCTGCCCATGAACAACAGTTTCTCTCTTTCTCCCCTACCCCACTAGACCCTCAATAATCTCACCTCTCCCCTCTCCTTATGCTTTCTTTTTTCTTTTTCACGAGGGCATAACACTGAAAGAGGCATCAATCATTCCTTAAACTTCTTCCTTCTTTTCTGGCTTGACTTGATGTATTGTCTTCATTTAAATTACAAATATACTAATCTAAAACACTGTTTACCAAGCAGCATATTAAATGAAAGATGCAAGAAATTGCATCACTCACATTTTAAAAATGACTTTAGACTCAGGGACACATAAAAACAATGAGACAGGATGATCTGCCTTGGTTGCTATTTTTCAATCCTAGCAAATGAGATTTGGTTCCTGTGGTTTTCTGCTCAGGACACTGCTAACCCCTAGTCGAACAAACCCTGGCAAAACCAGTATAAAACCTCCTCCTTGGCAGATGTTGGTTGGAGTTTCTGCAACTCTCCAGGGATGTGTAGAGCCAATGCGACCGAGGTCTCAGTCCGTGGGTCTGCACCTGGTCAGACACAGAGTTCACACCTGAGAGAGTCCCTCCAGGGCTGTGAGCAGGAGTCTGGCCATGCCGGAGGCTGCAGCACGGACAGAAAGCGAGCGGAGGCTGATTCCAGCCCCAGTGACAGCACTCGACTGCAGGAACTGCAACAGCAAAGGGAACACTTGCAGGACAAAAAACCACAAAAACACTGCCTTCATTCAAAGGTTCCCTGCTTCATCCTTCACACCAGGGAAACGATGCATTTTGATCATTTTGGGTGACCTTTTGTGGCGTCCAGCAGCTGGAAAGGGCAAATGCCGCTTAACGAAAACACGGAGCTCTCTTGCGCGTGATCGCAGCGGGGCGGAGAGGCTCAGCCTCCTCCCGGCGCTGGGGCTCCTTCCCCTCGGCCTCGGGTGGTCACCAGCAGCTGGGGGCCTCGGCTGAGGCTCCCTCGCTCGCCCCTCTCCTCCTTGGAGGGGCCGGAGCCAAGGTTCTGGCACTCCCCCCAGCACGGGGAGAGTGCAGGGTGGTCACGGCTTGGCAGGGATGAGCCTCGGGAATTGGGTTTTAGGCTGCCTCCTTCTCTCCCTGCTCCGAACCCAAAACAAAACAAAGGTCATCACTTACTAGCTCCTCTGCTGGCGGGGCGTGATTAAAAGTGCACTTAGTCCAAAAGCCAAGTAGGTTCAGTAAGAACTGTGAACATTGCCTCAAGGAGTATTTTCTCATGTTAAAGAAATCACTGGAACATTATTTCTCAGCATGAGCCTGAAAGAAACTATAAACCTTTGGAAACAGGGACCATTACTGGCCAGATATGTTTGTGTTTCCTCAGATCAGCTCAGAGAGGAACCTTTTCACAGATACGGCCTAATGTCAGCATAATGTGGATTGTGAAGCATGGACTCGTAGATTAGTTTGGGTTGGAAGGGACATTTAAAAGTCATCTAATCCAACCCCTCTGCAATGAGCAGGGACATCTTCAACCAGATCAAGTTGCTCACAGCCCTATCAAATCTGACCTTGAATGTTTTCAGGGACGAGGCATCTACCACCTCTCTGGGCAACTTGTTCCAGTGTTTTACCACCTGCATTGCAAAAAATTTATTCTTAGTATCTCATCTAAATAGACCCTCTTTTAGTTTTAAGCCATTGCTCCTTGTCCTATCACACCACACCCTGCTAAAAGGTTTGTCTCTATCTTTCTTAAAGGCCCCCTTTAGGTACTGGAAGGTGCTAACACATCCCCGGAGCTTCCTCTTCTCCAGGCTGAACAACCCCAACTCTCTCATCTTTTCCTCATAGGAGAGGTGCTCCAGACCCCTGATCATTTTTGTGGCTCTTCTCTGGCCTCACTCCAGCAGGTCCATGTCTTTCCTATGCTGAGGACCCCAGAGCTGGATGCAGCACTACAGGTGGGGCAGAATTCCCTCCCTCACCCTGCTGGCCACGCTGCCCTGGATGCAGCCCAGGATGCACTTGCTTTCTGGGCTGCAAGCAATGCACCAATACTGAGCGCTTGAATACAGGATTGCTGGCTGTCATGCTACCCTTTTACAATTAGTAATGAGAGGGAATGAAAACAATGAGAAATATTTAAGCCATTCTATAGAGGATTTTTTTTTAAAGGAAAATCTCTATAATTGGCAGTGGGTGGTGCTGACCACAGGGCAGAGCACTAAGCCCAGCTTACCCCGCCGGGTGCTAGCAGTGGTACCACAGCAGCCCCTGCTTCTCCCCATTTCCCACACCGTGTTCCCCAGCAGCACAGGCAGCAACGGCTCACTGTGAATGGCCTGGTCTTGCTGGGGTGCAAGAGTCTACACAAAAGCAGTTCCTTGTTCCTCAGACATTCATGGAACCAACTGCACCAACGCTGGCTCACCCAGCACCCAGCTCACCCAGCCCTGAAGGGAAGCCCCAGCCTTCTGAGGGAACGAAGGTGCTGCAGGACCTGCTCTTCTCCAAAGGCATTGCTTTCAGGCTGCCCTCTAAAAACCATAACAGTCTTCTATTCCAACCACTCGAGTTCACAAAATCACCACTGGCTTCTGACCTCACAGATTTATTCGGTACCTCTGTGGGCCTTTTGCTAACCCAAACATGATTATGCATCATAAATCTAAATACATTCATGAATTTGCCTTTGAATAAATATTTTAAGGGTGGTATCAAGTTGCATAGTGTTCTGCTTTCATACGTGGCTGCTTTTCTTTTTAACTTCCACATCAGATGCCTTACTTAGGCAGAAGAGGCAAGAAAGAAAGAACTGCAAAGACCTAACTCAAGTGAACAAGAAAGCTGACACCAGGAGGTGCCAAGGCAACATCATTCCACTTCTCTTCCTCACCTCTTCCTCTCTGGATGGTAACCGCAAGATCCTGAATGCCAAACTTTGGAAAATATCCTTGCAGAGGTAGCATCTGCTCCCTTGGCATACTTCTTGAGCAGTTGTATTGGCAGCTTTAGGTTTGTCCAAGTCTATCATATGACAAGAGTGCAGATGGGTTGCCTTGGATGCTTTGTCTTCCCGGATGCCATTTTCCTTTTATTAACATTTTATTCTAAGGAAAACATATGTACAAACCTGTATGTGGAAAGTCGTATGTGCACATAATTTCACACCAGTGAGGGGTTTTCTCTAGCCTCTGTCTAGATTTTTCACTAGCATTTAGCTTGGATTCCTGCAAGGGCCCTGACTTTTATTGAAGTCGGTATGTGGCATCAAGCAGATTAGGCCCTTACTGTGTGGATCTGCATTTCAACCAGCTTTTCTTCCACACGCCATAACTTTTCCCATCTGTGTTGATCTTTCTTCGCAAATTAGCACCTGAGTCCTCAGAATATTAGACGTGCAGGAAAGCTGCTCATTTCGAGTTAACTTCTGCTCCCACTGAAATCAATGGGAGTTTTGCCATTTATCCATCATTCAGATGAATAAATAACAGAGCCGTGACACAGTTCCATACATACAGGTATCAGTCCTTTTCTCTTGCTTTCTTAGTTTTATATCCCCATCTTATCTTCCATACATTAATCACAGCCACAAATCTGAATATATGGGGGTGGTTTTTTAACTGTAAAGAAAACTACAGTTCAAATTAGCCAGTAAATCGCAAATTGTGACAGAATAAAAGCAAAGCATTCTGAGGGAAAGGAGGATGGGGCATCTAATTAAATGGAGGAATATAGAAAAAAAAAGAGGGAAAAACATTTTTAAAAATATAAACCCTAGATAATCCAAACAGTATATTCCTAACTTTTCTGAAAGTTCTTGTTGTGAGAGTATTTGTCATGAATGCTGTATGAATGGTTTCAAAAGGTATTTTAAATGAAATGCAAAGCAGAAGTGCAATACTCTAAAATCAGGGTGCATTCTCAGAGTGTGGTTTAATACACTAATGTCTTATTTCCTGAGCAGATAAAGGCACAGAGCTACAAAACTCCAAACCATCTTCCCATTTATTGTAACATAATCTTCCAACAAGGTATAAAATTTACTGACTGGTGTCCAAAACAGACAAAAATCTTTCACCCTATAGTCACCTTCTCAGGGAAAAGCCTGAGAAGGCCACAACTCACATCAGAAAAGTGACACCAAACATGGGCTCTGGCAGACCAAAGTGAGAATTTAATTTCAGAATATAAAAATCTGAATTAGAAGCCCAGATATCAACAGCTAGAATCCATGAAAAATTATGCAACTGAACTCTTCACTGGCATTTTCATCTGGACTGAAAAAAGGGAACATTTGCTCCAACCTCTCTTTACAATAGCAGCTGCCAATCTCCTAAGTAGATGTATTACGAGGAACCACAAACTGAACAGTTATTTACCACTCCTTTAAAATGAGCCAGTGAACTGGTCAGGATTCAGTGAGATTTTGGGGATATGGGCACAACCACAGCATTGAAAAAACCCCCCAAAACCAACCAGCCCTGACTTCACAGATATTTCCAGATCTTTGTGCTGGTTCACTCATGTTCACCTTCACTATCCTACTGACATACAGCATCCCCTCTGAATTATCCTTGTGGTTCACCAGGTAAAACCATGCTCTGACCAGAGCAGAAGAGCTTAAAAGTCACATGCAGGAACTTCAGGAGGTCTACAGAGAGTGGATCCTCTCATATTTCATAATCTCAGGGGGATCTATGCCTCTCAGGTCAACGTGAGACATTCACAATCCTTCAATGTTTACTCATCTCCAGTGAATAAATATGCCAAGGACCAAAACTCGTATGGGAAAATCCTAAAGTCAGTTTGACACGAGTACTAAATATTCCATGAGGGTATAACTTGGCTCACGTAAGAACCTTAAACTTCTATTAAAGTGGACAAAATACCCTTTTAAAAGGGAACACTATGGCATGGTACTTATCATCCAAGTAAAGGAATTTCATTTGGTGTTCTTTACTATAGAAAACATGCATCATAAACCTAGATAAACTTGTAATGCATATAATGCTTCTGATACAAAACATATTCATAAGTACACATTCACATCGTGCACACCTAATAAACATATAGATAAAATAGTTTATACTTTGAAGCACCTCTCATGAGGCCCACACTAATCCAAAATACATAATAAAATACATTATGTAAGGTATCATCAAAGGAAACAATCAGAGCTAATTTAGAAATGAGGAAAACAAGACAGTAAATAAACTTGTCCATACTTGAACAGTGATCCTCTAGGAGTGCCAAGAATAAAACCTAGAACTCTAAACCACAAAACATCATCCTTGTCATACTCAGCATGTGTAATGTAGCCAAAAATTACATAAACCCTTTTATGCCACAAGCTGCAAGTAAAAATGTCAGCGCAAAAGACAGAGAATAATTAATTTTGCATTTCAGCAGATACTTTTTTTAGAAGTTGCATGTTGGATAGATTGTTATATGCAATCTTCAGAAATTTTCCTTTTCAGACACACAGTGCATAGGGTCTTCTCTTGAGAATAGAGCTCAAGACCACCAAGAAAGAAAAAGGAATTGGATTTGTGTTTCTGAGGTCCTGAACGAGAACTTTGAGCTAATGCCTAAAAATGAGGCAATTATGAACTTCTTAAATGATCTAACCTGTCAGATGTTATTCTAAATTAAAAGTATGGAAAAAAATTGATTAACTTTTTATTACTTTCAGAATAGTCAAAACAGGATTTGGTGAATTGATGACCCCCCCCTTGCTCCTTCTTTCTTTAAACAAGGTGAAGTTCTGCATGGAGCAGCTTGCCGTGTGTGCTTCAGGAGGAGAGGTGAAGCCATTAAGTGGATCCCTTTCACAGACCCTTCAATTAAAGGAGGGTTTGGGGAAGTCAGCAGCTGTGGTTGTAATTTCCAGATGTTTCAGAGATGTCAGAAGACCTCTAGTGAAAATCCAGAAGACTCCCAAAAAAACAGGCAAGGAACAAAGTGAAAGACCATCATGAATGATCAGTCTCCAACAACAGGTAACAGCCATTATGCCTGTTGTTTAGTATTTTTATTCATGAGGTTAGCATTATTATAAATAGTAATAACATGTATCTAATATACATGCAAACATTGCTTTTTAAATTGGAATATTTGGCAATGCCACTAAATATTTAAATACCCTTTAGCACAGGGAATTTCAACAATGAGAACTATGAAGTACTATTTGTACTTCCTGGTATGTATAAATACATTGTCAGCTCCCTGCATTTTCATTTAGCATCAGAAACAGCTTTCCAGGGAGTTAGATGCTGCTGTAAGTGTCAATATCAATGTTACTATTTATAGTGCTATAAACTACATTTTGAGTTATATTGGTAAAGTTAAGCTTAGGTAGCACTTCTGGCATTAATACCTTAATATAGAAATATTGCTATAAATGTAGTTCACAATTTGGAACATAAACACAAATTCAGTGTTAGTAACAGATCACCTTCTAGACTGCATGAAAACACACTGTCAAAGTGTATTTTATGCAATCCACAATGGAGCAAAATGCAACGATATAGATGTATTTAAATTTCCCATTTTTACACTGTCACTCAAAAACTTTTCTTCTTCCTTTTTTTCCCCTAGCTTATCGATCTCAAGAGCTTGTGATAGCATTTCAGTTGCTTCGCTGAGCCATTTTTAGCTTCTGCTTCTTTTTTTAAAAGCTAAATCAGGGCTCAAATGCTTCAATCAATTTAGCTTTTTCAATTAGAGAAGAAAGTTAAAAGAAAACCCTGAGACATGATAAACTACCAAATTTTAGCATCTAGGTTTTTTATGTTGTTTGTTATGTCTTTTTTTTTTTTAAATATCAATAGCATCCTTTTACATAATAATATCCCTGATGTCTATGGCTGGAATACATAGCAGGATGGCTCCAGTAATTTTTACCGAGAGGCACAGTTTGAATTTACCACAGCCTGTTCAGGAAGCCACATGTGTGGACAGCCAGGAACTCCTGACACCCTCATAGCTGTGACCTCTGCAACACCCTGGAGCAGCTCAGTGATTGCAGGGGAGATACAGAAGGAGTCTGAGACCTTTGTGAGAGCCAAAACCTCCAACCTCAAAAAAATTCCATCACAGTCCCAGATTAAGCCTGATGTCCACTATCTGAACAGATTAAGCCATTTCAAATGGTACTTCAAAAAAGCCAGAGGCTGCTCCAATGCAAATCAATATCAACAGAAATCAATGAGGTGCTATGGGGGAGATTCAGACCACTTGAATCCTACCTAAGTGGATAGACTACATCTCCAAAAAAATCAGAACATCTGGTTTTCACCATCAGATCTTCCTTCAGGTGATTTGATTAGTCAATGGTTCAGTTCCACTTGAGCAATGCCTGTCATATTGGGTTTAGAAAGACAAGGGGGCCAGGTTGCTACCCAAAGTTTGCTGCGAGCGCTCAGGGGTTACACAGCAGCTTGGCTGAAGTCCTAATCCTCAATCTTGCTCTGGCACTTACTTTAGGCAGGTCACTTGCTTTTCCTCAGGTATTTTTGGTACTCTGGGGAATAAGAAATCCACCTTATCTTGGGCCAGACAACCTGGGATAGCTAATGAGAGAAAATAAAAAATTGAAACTAGCATCTTGTGCTTTATTTCACTTTTCTCTTCAGGTTTAATTCAGGTGTTAATTTGATCAGTCATCACCCAGATCACATTTAACCTGACTTAACTACACATTTTGTTGTGAGTGCAGGGATGCAGCACAGTTGAGTACAGACATCTGTAATACAGGTATAAAAGAGCATGTAAGATCAAGAGAAATGTTTCGCAACTATTAATTTAGTCATGCAAGAAGAGTATTTGGAGAGTTTGACAGAAGATACTAAACCATGGTTAAAACCCATTCTCCTAAATGTGATTTTTTTTATTACCTTTTCCTTTCTTTTCTTCAAATGTAAACTACACATATTTTTTTAGGTCCATAATAGGCAGTCACTGCTGAAACAACTGGTAGGAGATAATCAGTAGATTTGAATAGTTGGGGTGATTGTCTGATTATTTAATCAAAACTGTTTTTAGGCACTTCATTAGGGTTTTAATGGCAAATGGCAACACACAATTAATTAGAAAAACCTGCAGACACTGGAAATCTTGTCCTGAAACACTTGTACCCTGCGCACATGCAATCCTTCTGATCAGATGCCAAGAGGAAACGCAGGCTGTTGTGCTCTATTTGTGGCTCAACCTGCATCATTTAGGAACTGGTGGATTCCATTGCTAATTGCCAGTGTAGCAAAGGATTGCACAGAAAGTGATCAGCAGTCACACCCAGCCGTGAGTCAATGTAAATATCCAGGTGATGACCAAGCAGTGTGGCCACGCTCATGGATCTGGCAGTTGTTCTGAACCTCCTCTTCATCACACCTCCCTTTCTGTGGAGGAGCCAGTGGGGGGTGGAGTGATCTTTTCAATACCACAGAGACTCAGTGCTAGCAGTAAGATTCCTGTTATTGTGTTAGTAACTAGTAACGGAGACAAAGGTAGGGATGAGGGAGGGAAGGCAGCACAAGAGCCCCTTCCTAACAGCTAAAAAGGAAAAATATGGCAACCCATTTCTGAACAGATGCCAAAACTGACTTGGGATACCTTGTACGTGCTTGTTATATTTACTAGAAATTCATTTTTCTCCTTAATATTGCCACAGAGATCTGGATGAATACAAAGATGAAGCAAGGTCTTTATAAATGGGATAAGGCACTTAGGGTTTGCACACCTCGAGTCCCAAAAATAACCGGTCTCGCAGTTATTCCTCGCAATGCTGAGGTTTTGCATTGCCCATTCTTAGTGCAGGTATGAGCACTTATTACCACAAACATGTATTTTAAGAACAATAAGGAAGTGATGAATTGGCCACTCGCAGTTTTCTTGACAGCAAGGTGAAATGGTAGCTGTGGTGACCAGGGGATGTCCTGGTTCCTCCTCGCAGAGAGGTATTCAGCGCACGTAATAATTATTCATCCATCTCGTTCACACTAAAGGCATCGGCAATGCAATTTTAGCCTGATAATCAAGACCATATGACAAAAACCAAGGCCATTAGGGACCAATTTCAAGTATTCTCTGCAAGACAATGATTTTCCAACTGCACTTACATATGCTGAATAGTTACTTCTGCACGACCGCACCTGCTCTCATTTATGTAACCCTCCATCCTCTCCCCTTTTTCCTACCCCTTCTTTTCTTGTAATGCAAAGAAGGAAAGTTTCAAAGGGTTGCTGGAATCTTCCTAGAAACAGATTTGATTTACTTATATTTCTGGCTGGCCACACGCTGTGAGCAAATAAGAATCTGGCAAATGTAAAAGTTAGTTTGTGCTAATGTCAGATCAAATTCTACCCTCAACAGACGTTGTGGGGCTGCATTAATGTAAATGAGAGCAGGATCTGGCCCAACACTTTCATTCACTTCCTATACATATTCAAATTAAATGAATATTTTGTAGAATCTCTTCCTCTCTCTACATACACATGCATAATTCTGTCTCAGATTCCAGCCTTGGTTACAATGGTGACTTCATGGGAGCTTTTTCCTGGGTTTATGCTGCTGCTGCACATCTGAATGAGATGCAATGGGACTCCTTGTTCAAGTAAAGCAAGCAGAATGTGGCCCTTGGTCTCTAAGTCAGTCTGCCCTACTGGAATAGTTTTGTTCCTTAATTACTTTCTGCTTATTTTTGACTGTACCATTTCAGTATCAGCCACAATAATGTTGCCTTTGAAAAGACTGTGGTGTCACTGTAAATTAGAGTCCTGTAAGGTTAAAGGCTTCAGTTGCCAGAGGGGAAAAAGGTCAAAATTATTTTAAAATTATACATAGTATAACTCAAAGACTGTAACATCTTTTAATATTAATGCTCCTAAAGAAATGAATACACCTTCAAGCTTTTTCAGATACAATTCAAATATTAAAGATAATAATAAGCTCCATTACAAATGATGCAACAACCTCTTCTGCCAGAAGAATAGAACCCAGAAAATTAGTAAGTAAAAAAGGCAAGACAGTATCAGGAAATGACCCTGTAATAACACAACCTAGATCCTCATCCTCTAAACCTTTATTTGCATGAGTGATCCTGTCTCACATAAGAAGTGCTATGGACTCCAATGGGTAATTCGTACCAGTGAAAATTATTCATGAATTTGAATAAGAGAGTATATGATCAGATCAGCTCCAAGCCTTCTCTGTCAGTGATCAATCTTCTTGCTACAACCCACCACCTTCAGATTTAAAATTAAAAAATAAAATTCCATCTTTTGAAAAATGAAATAAAGTTGGATTTCTCAAAGCAAAGATTTGGTCTACTAGGTCATTATTAGAATGAGGAGAAATACTCCTGGACCATGCTCTTTTTCATATATATTCTAGATCTGTTTTTTAGTTGTATCCTACAATAATTTAAGGCAATGACATCAGAAAGATCAATGCAGCTGCATCCTAGCATTGAAATAATCTCATGGTACTATTGATGTCTTCTGGAAACTGCTGTACTGAGTCCAAAGGAGAACCTTGGCTTGCTAGAAATGCTCCTGATCTTTGAAGGATAATTATTACGGTGTCCAGTAAAAATGACTGCTTGATTTTTTAAATATTTAGCTACTGGCAAGTCCTTCTTCTGTGCTGATCACAGATAATAAGACACAGGTACAGGATTTTGCTAATACTTGGGAATGACATTAGAAGTGAGAAGCAAAAGCAATTAAGGAGGAGAAATGCTATTGCTGTTTTTCATGCCCTGTATGAGTCCCCACAGATGAACAAAAAAACCCCAGTCATGTTACAAAGCATCAAAAACCAGAACACCCTGAGGATGGCTAAGGATAAGATCTCATTTTTCATATATCAAGGGCCTTACTGAAATGCTTAAAGCCACTCTACCACCTAATTTTTGGCTATTGCTTCAAAACAAATTTGCAGTATGTTTCTTATACACCATTTTCTACCTCCCAGCAAATACCAATATTGCTTAAACTTCATTTAAATGTCTTAATTCAATTGAACCCAGAGGTCATTGACACCTCAGTAATTTCTATTTAAAACCATTCAGCCAAAAATAAACAAACAAAAACAAAGCTGGAGCAGAATCTCCTCTGGAGATTATTCTTATTTTAAAAGAAATTACCTTGCCTGACTTTTTATAAGATAATTATTGCAATTGTTTTGCCTAATGAATATTGTTTGAGTATTATAATGCCATGCTATGCATCCTGAATGAGGAACAATTAACAGAGCTTTGTTCTCTTGACATCCCAGGACACAGCTGAAAGGAAAGCTTGGCCCTAAAGATTTGGGTTTTTTCTGGCTAAACAACATCTCAAACACAGCAGAGGTAGGATTCAAAGACACGACTCGGAACAATTCAAACCAGGGACGTGTTGCTTCTGGAGATCTTAGAGATGGAGCTGATGGTTTCATTCCCTAACCACTCATATCAATCTGAGAGATGCCAGCAAATGAAAAGCTTTCACTTGCAAAGGCTTCGGGGCTTGATCAGAGAACAAAAATTTTACATATGTCACTCCCTAGCCTTCAGTGGGATTACTCAGAGTTTCTATGGTGTAAGCAAGAGGAGGTCAATTTGTGAAATTTCAGTTTTCGGTCAGGTAACAAAATCGATCTTTATCAGTTACTTAACAGACTGCTGGGGCAGGGTTCTAATTTCAGTAACACTGACATGTGCAGGAAACAATGCCCTTCTCTTGTACTTAGGATGCACCTGTAACAAATGGTAACATCTTGCCCTACTCTTCCTATATATCCATCCCTCAGAAATCTTTCTCCTGCTTATGGCCAGGGACAGTCATTTGACCAAGTTAGTAAAAAGGATATTTGAAGAATTGGGAGCCGTTGTGTCCAGAGACACCCATGCACCACCCTCAGTGAACCTGGATCTTGGGCGGGATTTGAGCATTGAGGGGGAAATAATCCACTGTACAAGGAAAACATGAATTAAAGATCCTCCTAAATTATAGAACAGATCAATATATGGTGTTTCCCTAAATCAGGTACAGCAACACCTCCCTGGAAGAAATATGCTATGTTGGAGCAACTGACCAAAATCACCTGGGGACCAAACCTACCATGCCCGAGCCTCTCTGCACTGACAGATGGCAGCACAGAGAATCAGCAGAACGAGGAGGAGATCGGACCAGCTCTGTGGAAATCTAAGTCACACCTTTCCACTGTAATCACCATCCTCCCAAGCTCATTACAGTCAAGGACGAGAGTATCCCTCAGCTACACCTCCACAGCTAAATAAAGCTCGCTGCCAGGTCACTGCCATATGGCTGGGGGCACCATGCCGCTTTCCAACGGGGACGTTTATCTTCAGGTGTCCTGCCCTGCAAGGGGGAAGGTCTCAGCTGGCAGCAGAGACAGTGGGCCTCTGGAACACCTCCTCACAAATTGCACTGCTGGCTGTCTACTAACTCTTTAAATCAAGAATAATGCAATCTTCGGCGAACACGTGACCATGGGCACATGTTTCACCTTAATAAAACTTATAACCGCAGCAGCTTTCAGATTTACTCCTCCTAGCCCAGAAAATAACAGAAAGCAAAGCTTGTCAGTTTGTCACCATTTTCCATCTCTGCATTTGTAAAAGAAATAACATTGGCAGGGAAATAATACAAAATGTATCACACACACAGGCTGCAGGAAGATATAATGTTCTTTTACATATTTGATATAGAGCCTAAATTAACCTGCAGAAAAGGGGCCATGAATCTTCACAGCCTCATTATCAAGCCTCCCTAAACCTCAAATGCAGGAAAATACATTTCATAAACAAAGACCCAATAGGATTTTAACAGTACAATAAATTTCACTGACATTCACCACTAATCACATTTCAAAATATATTTTTAAAAACGAAGTTCGTTCAACACAAAACCAGACTAGAAACGAAGAGTAACATAAGGATATGTTATACCTTTTCCACTTCATTTTAGCCCATTTTTGACTGAAATCCCTTTTAGGTGGTTGGCTGTAATTCCATAGCAGTAAACGTCAACAGTCTCTCTGATCCCTCTGTTACTTTCCTGGACATGAGCTCAGACTGTGACCCTATTCATGGATACAAATCTTCTGTTTTCACAGTAATATGACACAAAAAAGAGGATTGAGTCTTCACTCCCATCACTACATAACAAAACTATCTCTACAATCTTGCTTAGTTGTCCCTCTTCTCAGAGGCAGCCAGGTGCTGCCTTTCACTTCTGCTCACAATTCACTCATTATCCACAGCAGAGAAAACCAGAGCCCTTTACTCTTTCATGCATCTGCTAACAGAGAAAAGGGTTGAAGTAATTTAAGAGACAGTGGAAGAATTTTAAAAAGTAGGGTTTTCTCATGTTTGGAACGATCTTAGAGATGGTGAACTTACTCAGCATTTCTAAGATCTGGAGGGAGAGGTTCATTGTTGGGATTTCTTTTTTTTTCCCCTCTTTAGTTTTGATGTAACCGAAACTTTGTGCAGGTGAAAGGCTGACAGCCAACCATGAAGAGTAGGGTGCTTTGGAAAGAAATTAAAAACATGTGTGGGACTTGAGTTTTGTCTCATGCACGGTAATCCCAAACTTTGGCTCGGACTACTTCCAAGACTATGAATGAATTTAGGTTTTTATACAAAAGCCTCAGGTGTGCCTCCCTAAAGGTACCTTTTCACTGCAATTCTTCCACCTACTTGAATTGTTATGCTGGTATCTGACATCACAGCATCTAAGTGCTGTCAAAACTGGAATAAGCTCACCAGCTCATCTGACTAAACCCATCGAGGGCCTTCAGACAGTAATACCATTATTGACCTGGGCTGAATTCAAATGCATTTGGAGTGCTTGATATTTATCCAAATTATGCCCATTGAAAAATCCCTGGCAGAATACAGATAACATCAGATTAAAATGTATCATTATAATTACTTCAAAGAGATGTCTGGTATAGAAATAATTAGGTTAGTAAATATTTTTAATTAAATTATGATTTCTAAATCGTGTTAAAACTACAACTTGCATCTATGGACATCACAACTAAACTACAAATCAGAAGAATTCAGCGCCTGAATATGAATATTTGAATCAATCTAATATAGTTATTATACCATTAACTTCAGTGATGTAACTCCAAATTTACACAAGCATAATTAGAGTCAGATCCAAGATTCAGCAGATCAATACAAATCTTTCTGTGGGCTGCAGCAGTCATGATAAGGCCCTGAGAAAAGTGCTGGAGTGGTAGTACCATCCCACCAAGCTGACCTTTCCATCCCTAAAATGATGTTTCTGTTAAGAATTGTCATTCGCCTAATAGTAAATATGAAAACATGGGTATGGAACCAAGCAGACATGAGAAAATAAAATCTATAATAAGCACAAATTCCTATGCCTTTGGTCAGAAATATTCAAAGCTCTGAGAGAATCTCCTGAAGTTTTTTACCACCTCTGCCTTTCACTGAGACTGCATAATAAATTAGCTGTGAAATAAAGACTGGTGAAAAGCAAAAGCAAATAAACAAAAGAGATCATGCCAATAGTACTGCCTGGGATGTCTAAAAATGGTACATTCCTTGCTGATCAATTCTTTCTGCTAATGTATGAAAAATAAGAATGTGTTTTAAATACTTTAGACTGCAATTTACATTTGTAATCCTCTTTTCTTTAAACAGTTTGACACCTTGAACATAAAACTGTGTTTTACAGATGCTCTCCTAGTTTAATTGAAATCACATCTCAGGTCAAGATCACCACTTCCTTCTGCTTCTCTAACCTCTTCTTGCCTGAAGGCCTGTAACTTGTGAATTATTTAACAATCATATTTGCTGCTGAAAATTGATTTCTGAGAGAATCCATATTGATTGAGATATGTGAGACTAATGAGTTTGAGGTTAAGGTGTTTAGGTATCATTATCTCTGGTAGTCCTGAACTAGAATCTTCATATTTTTTTGTCTCTTGTCAATACTCAGTTTTATATCTGTGCTCCAAGCTGTGCCTGTGTGTTAAAATAATTTTAAGAGATAGAATGAATAAACATTTTACACATGTCTGAAGCATCTGTAGTAGTCTCCTAGATGTTTCTTTCCTGTGAAATGCCACTGCATGAAGGGGACACAAGCAAAGTTTTGCCAAACTTTCATTTAATCTGGAAGCCAGAACAAGTAGCTGGCATGAACAAATAGCCCCCACTGGTGCAAAAATTGTTTACAGAAGCTGAGGATCTGGCTTCCCCAAATGTCAGAGTGTTTGTGCTGCAGTGCATGACTTTAGCTAGCTCTTGTTGGGCTTCCCTGGGATGGAGCAAAGCTCCGCGGAGCGGCGGCAAGCAGCACTGGGGATCCCCTCCTGCAGCCCCCTGCTTTTTGCCACTCACATTCAAGGGGTGGCTGCTGGACTCCTGCTGCAGGTCTGCCACTGAGAGTGCTGCCCATTCTTCTGCTCCTCAGCCTTTTTCTGGCATGCTGAGACACAAGGACATTGTGCGACGTGTACCTGCACAGCATCCTCGTAGCTAAACTCCAGCCGACCTCCTGTCCTTGCTCAGTGGAAATCACTCCCTCAGTGCCCTCTCTACCCACACAGGGTCATTGTACTTCTTACCTGTATTATCCTCACAGCCAAATGGAAAATAAAAAAAAGAAAATAAATCTACAAAAACAGAGCATTCCCATGACTTTCAACTGTATATATAGATATAAAACCCCCTGATATACAAGAATCTGATCTCAACCGCAGGGTCTCCAAACAGCTCGAAGGCTTCTAAATGAATGGCTGAGTCTCTTCATTTTCCCCTAAAATGAGGTAAAAATCAGCTTGCCACATTGTTGACCTGTGTCTTTATGATGATGCTATGTTGAGCGCCCAAGACACTCCCACTCAGTTCTTTCTTATGTGATAGACACTAATAATTAGCTTTAGTAAGTTAATGCATATGTGGCCCACACATCTGGATTTATGTGCCAAATCCAAAACCCATGAGTCAGTGCAGAGAAGACTTCAAGAAGCTGCATCTGCTGGGTTTGGAAGTGACATGCCCTGGTCACAGCTTGGTGAATGTATGCTTGTATACCTGACTCCAAGATCCTATTCCAGGCTTTATATTTTTGCAAATCCCGCTTCTTTTTCCCCATAACAATTTCTGCTCTAAAAAAAACCAAACAAATAAACCAAAGTAAGCAAGCAATCAACAACAAAATCCTCCAGAGTATTTGACCTCTAGAGTTAGACCCCTTTTTGGGGTAGTTTTGGAATCAGCTGTATTTATGACTTAAAAAAATAAAAAGACAGTTCTTTAAATGACCCAGCTGGAAAAGGATATTTTTGGTCAATGATCTATTTTTATTTCTGCTCTGCTGTTTCTCATGAAGTCTGATGACAAAGACCTGTCCTTCAAAGCTAGTCTATAGTTTATGAATTACCAATTTCAATTACTTTCTCTAGGTGAAGAACACTACAGTTTTGTTATCAAGTTTATTTTTGCAGGCGGGAGCTCTATCAGAGGAAATGAAATGCTTTTCTATCTCAGTTTGGCTTGTCTTCTTATAAGGAGAGAAACGCAATACATCTTTTCGAAGGTTCTTTTAAAAAATTATCTAAAAGTTAAAATAAGAACTATGAATTGCGTTACAGTATTTAAGACACGTGTTTAAACTGTTGACTACATCCATTTCAGTTAACAAATTTATTTTATGTCACTCTTAATCAGTAGAGGTATATTTTTGTTACTATTATTGATTTTGCAGCCATGCCAGTTAATGCTATTATCTTGGATAGTACATTCTGAACAGTTACCCTTACAGACATTTTAAATAAAAACAAACATCAATTGGGAACTCAAAATGAAATCAGATCACTTTATGAACCTGAAAAACAACCTTCATACTATGCCACATAGTCTTCTTTGAATGACCTATCTCTTTACCCAACTTTGGTATTACATAAAATAATCTGAACAAACTATGGGTGAAGAGCTTACATGCTTTTTTTTAATCAGATAAAATTGGCATACTGAATTCTCTAATTATTCTTTTTTAAGTGAGGAACTGCAAGTTCTCATGATAGAGAGTTAAAGACTCTCAGATATCACAATGAGAAACATGATCTTTACTTGAAGATGGGTATACAGGCTTCATCTGTGTTAAGATGAATTAGCTATGCCTGGCCTAAACTCAATCATTTCTGTCTCATCAAGATGAAACAACAGATAAATCCTCAGGCTGAACTTTAATTCACTAGAGAGATGTTGAATAACCGATTTCATAATGTTAAACTTGTGGAAACTCAGAACTATGCAGGATCACATTTTTCTGGAGGGTGGGTACTGCCCGGGTTACCTACCTGCACTTTGATGCTGTGCCACAAATCCCTACATTTACAGCCCCTCCAAACGGCTCTGTTCTGACTGCAGACTGCCTCACAAGGTGGTCTATCGTCTCCTGGTGGGGGAAAACTCTTAGGCAGTAGGTGAGTCCATCAGTTTCAGCTCAATCCCCACAACTTGATGGTTTTCAAAGAATAAAACTAAAGCCACTAATAACAGGATTTTTGACACCAGATTAAACAGTTTTCACCTGACTAGAAAATATCCAAACTACATTTGTTACCCAGCCCCTCAGAAAGGTCACAAGCATGAGTGATCCCCTGTGTAAACTACTGCTTTCGCAGGTCAGCACCCTCAAGATATTACAATTTTAACCTATTTGGGCCTCTGGATCTTAGAAGTCCATTAATTATAGGTTCAGTTAAAAAGCTCGTACACATGCCTTATCGAAAATAGAACTTATCTGAATAAGGATTGGAGGAGCAATGGTAATTTTGTAGATGAATCTGCTATAGCTATCCAGATTCATTTTTAACTCAAGGAATTTTGGGGGGTTTTCTTAAACAGTAAGCTGAGCTCAATTTAGTGTTTCTTTCTTCATTATTATTTCTCCTTTTGGACCACAGAAAGAGGAAGGAAACAAAGAATTCTCGGTTCTTTATTTCTGCCTTAAATACATGTGATTTTTTTATTTTTTATTTTTAATTAACTTCTGGTCTCCCAGTCTCTTTCTTTCCCTAATATTAGTTTTATCATAGAGGAACACCCTAGAGCAGATCACAGTTCAGTACTCTAGATTTACTAATTTTGTGTGAAAATATATGTGCGTGTGTTCAGGACATTAAATTCTCTCTTCTTCAGATATAATGCAAATCTGTAAATGAATTCAGGAACCTTACAAGACAGCTATGCTCTCATAGAGTGTCTTCCCTTCTCCTCTGGTCAGAATGAAGGCAATGTCCTGTATTGTTACACAAGGAACTAATAATGGCTATTTTTTCAGTGCTCACTTCATAGTAGCATGGGACTAATTAATGGGAAAGTGGAAGTAGGCAGGGGTTTTTGTGGAGCTAATTAAGATATGTGGCAGAAAAAAATATGTGGATGGGCAATTTCTTCATTTTAAAGGTTTGTATAGCTAGACAGTTTTATTAGTCAACACTATGCCCTTTTTTTGCAGTCATTGCCTACATTTTTGTGAGATATGGACTCCTCAATTAATCTTTCAAAGACTGATTTTGATTTATCTCAGAGGGAGGCTGGGGGAAAAAAAGCAGTTGTGTATTTTTTTTAAAGAAAGCAACAGTTGTTCCCTTTAGTTTCTGCTTACAAATAAGTGCATTGATTTGATCTTTTAAACATGTTTCTATATCCTCTCCATTTTGTCCGTTACTGGGGGAGGGGGGGAGGAAGTGAATCTAAATGTCCGTTCCATTTAATTCCCCACAGATATAAAATGCAAGGAAATTCTAAACAAAAAAAAAAAAAAAGAAAAAAAACACCAAAAAAAGAGCACGTCGATCTAAAAGATTTGTTCCTCAGCACATAGGAAGTCTGTGGCAGGAGGCAAGAATAGAGCCTGGCACTTGCAAGCTCCTGTACCAACACTGCGCTCCTTTCAAGCACTGCGTTATTCAAGGAGCACAACGGCACCAAAGCTTACCTGCCTTGAAAGACCAGCCTCGGAGGACACTGCCCTTAATATGACCATAACAAGTTCCCAGAAAGTATGATTTTCTCAGCCCAACATCACTTGGTTCAGCATCTTTCCTTTTGTTCAAACAGAAATGGCCAGTTGTCCAAATAACAGCCAAAGAGAATTTTTTTTTTTTTTTTTTTTAAGAGAGGGGGCATACCTCACATAAAAGTAGTCTCGGCACTTACATGAATTTTGAAGCTAGTAAGTACTATAAATTCTGTTTAAAGGGGTGGCAAATTTGGTGAAACATTAATTCCCACTGCAGGACAGTTCTGTGGCCACACCCTACCAAAAACATTCCCTTCTCGCTCTCAGCTGCCCAGGCCTGCTCCGTGGCAGGAGCACAGCCGCGCTGCCTGGCATGCGCTTCCCCGCCAGAGAGGGATGAATCTGGGCATGGGGATGCGAGGTAAAGGAGAGGAATGATGTTGGCTGTGGATGTTAAATAAACAATTTTTTCTTACAACAAACCCTGGCGCCTGTTCTCCCCATGTCATGGCCCATGATGACTTAGTGTCTCCCAAGCATGACCAAGCGATTAGTGCAGCCGTGTCGCTGCATCTCAACAGTAATGGGGGCTCTCTTTCCATTTGCCTTCTATTGAAATCTAAGCGCTCCATTGGCCTGTGCATTTTCAGCTTGATGAATTCATTATTCCCCACTTTTTTATTTTTTTTCTTTTAGCTCCTTTCTCAGGCCAGAGCTTTCCCAAAAAGCCAAGTGACTGTTTCTGGTTTTTCCCTCTCTGCGAGGGTTTTTTTTTTCTCTCTCTCTTTCAAGGCAGATGTCAGAAAATGTGGCATTGACTCATCTGTTTCAAACAGCATTTCAGTATACTTTTGGATCTATGTATATTAGACAGCAAACAATCACAACACTTGGCTTATTTATTTATTTATGTGGTAACATCCTTCAACTAATGATATCGGGGAAAATACAATTTCAAATTCAGAGGCAAGGAAACCATTCAATTCATATTCCCCAGCAAACAAATGATACCACATAAATAAAATACAAAACTATTCAACTATCATTAAAAATGTGACAGTCATCCAAAGTAGGAAATTCAACAATGTGGTCGTTGCATTCTCTCTTTAAATATTTACATGGTATGGAGATAGGATTAGGTTACCCTAAGCTTGAGCTTTCTTGGACATGTTCTTTTTCCCTCCTCAAAGGCATGCCTAGTTGAACAGAAGGGACTTCGGCTGTCTGGCACTTTTAAGTGTCTGGAGGCTTTTTTAGAGAACAATAGGTCTGATACACTCAAGATGGTTACTGTTATAAATCCCATAGAGAAATAAAGGTCCATTATATATGAACCAAACCATAAACTGTGTTTAACAGGTGCAAGTTTTAGGAATGCCTCTGTGCTGTGGTCTAGTAGCCAGAGCAGCAAAGAAACATTTGAGCCTGCAGTCTAGTTCTACTTCTATGACAGGTGTTATCCTTCTGCCTCCATTTCCTTCATAAAACAAGGATAACCTTTTTCCATATTAAAATAAAGCTGTCATTATCTGTTTGAACTGTAGAAGAGCCTACAAAAGTCTCTTGGATGAGGTTCTTATTACACTAGATGCTGTACAAACACAGAACCACATGCCATTATAATGTGGGAGTGGCATGCTATTAATAATACATTAGGACACTTTGGAAAGATTAAGCAGAAGAGTTATTTTAAAATTCTTATTCATGTCCTCCACGTAAAATAGAATGAAATTTGAACGAATAGGTAAGGAAGGAAGTTATTTGCAGAATGCTGAAACATCCTTCTGGCTCTGTGAATGCACAAATGCTCTGCAGAGTAAAAGAGAAGTAACCAGCAATGACATGTTCTTCATCTGACTCTGCCACTTATTTTACCTCTAACCCTCTCCAAACCAGTTCATTTCACTGGGATTCAACTTATTTGTCACTCAAGTGGATACAGTGTATCACATGGACTAATATGGTGCAATTAAGGAAGACCCAGCCTAGAGAGGTTTTAACTGGGTTTAAGGGCAGGAGTGATTATTGCACTTGATAGACTTGGGAAGTGGGGGAAATTATAATTTATTACTTATGTGCAAATTTGACATTATTGTTAACATATATTCCCCCAGAGCCTTGGATGGACATATTTTGGAAAAATCAAATCAATAAGTGATTTAATATCTGTCAAGTGCTTTGGGATCTTTATTTGAAATACATGTTACAAGAGCAGTATCTTACTCTCAACTCCTTAGCGTGCAAGCATGCCTTCTATTAATACTAGAACCCTTTGGAACCATTAGAGTTTATCAGCTAAATACATATTTTGGCACATTAACTAATTTTTGATTACCCAATTAGACTTTAACAGCTCCATCTATCATGTAAATTTTTCTTAATGTGCAGATTATGGACCCAATAGAACTTAATGGAGCTCCTTACAGTGTTCTGAGTCGATGCAGCTGGCACATGGACACTGAGGAAAGTATTTGCCTCCAAAGTGAGAATCACACACCTCTCCTCCCACGTTGCTAAGGGGTGTTACGGCCTAAGTCATCCCTGGGCACTGAGACAATGCAAGAGTCCCAAATGGGATCCAATTTATGCCATTTTAGATGCTGGATCTCACATACCTCCACTTCTGCCATTCCATCTCAAAATTACATCTCCTGCAGCCAAGTGAGTCACAATCACACAGATCAAAACTCAGGGCCATCTGGTCTATACCTATGTCATGGTAAAGTGTGACAGTCACCAAAGGTTACCGAGGGGACGGCCAGGGCTGTGGGAAGCTGCTGGTGACTTCTGCTCCCTGTGGCTACATGTGGCATAGAAGGACATGCTGGGGACAGGGGGACAGTGCCTTTGTGGCACATGCTGCTGGGCACATTCTCTTCCCAGACCCCACTGGCTCTCAGAAGACAACCCATGGGCCAAACTCAACCCTGGATCAGGACTCTTCCTCTCCCTCTTGCATAAGTACTGTGCTATTTTTCTTGTTGTGTTCCCCAACACACTGTCCCAGCTCATCTCCCATTCCCCATGCTCTTTTCCACTACTGGCCTATGGGATGGAATGAATGACACACTTCCTCATGAAAGCACAGATACTTAAGAGCTGCTTGAAAGAAGATCACTCAGATCATTGGGACAACGGCTCCACAGTAGATAGTCAGAACAAAGCAGTTGGCAGAGAGAAAAAAAACAAACATTTAAGTAGCAAATCTGCATCCCGTAGTCCAGAGGTATAATGCATGGTCTGGGTTTAATTCTAACCATGTTTGGCAGAAGACTGAACACAGAACCTTTGCTCAGAACCAGAAAATAATTAAAAGTTGGAAATTAAATGCAGAGCTACAGGATACATTCTGCTCCAATGTCTTTATACCTAGATCTGCTAAAATCTCCAGCAATGCATGTAACAACCAGGAGTCTTGGTGGGCTGTCTCCTCTGCTGAAAACTCACAGCCTTTAGAAGCAAGGCAGACTAAAACTGATGAAAATAAAGGCTGCATTCACACACACAAGAATAAATATTTCCCTTGTTAAAGTAAACACTTATAAAGTTATCTAATGCACTGTTAACTGATTTAATTATTTTTTTAATTGCTCATTGCTCTCAGCCTATACAGTGTAGCTGCTCTCAGCCATTCCCAGTTAGTTTCACTTTCTTTCTTTCCCTCTTCCTCACAGGCTGCAAGCACAACACTGGAATGCTTTTATATCACAAAAATAATTCAGTTAGCATTCCTTTCCTACGAGAAATTCCTTTTCTATTGCTTCTGTGAGAAGCAGTTTTTTAAAATCCTATTTGTTCCCTTACAATGCTCCTTTAACAAAGCATGATTGTGCCTCCTAAGGAAAGAAGTTTTCCCTTTCTCCCTGACAGTGTTTTTATTATTTTCCTGCGCAAAGTCCTTCCCTGATGTCTTAACTCAGAGCAGCACTCGTTGCTGGCAGGGAGCACGCAGTCAGCCCATCCTGCTGCCGCCAGCTCCTGTCAGACCATCCCTCCTCTCTGTCTGCAATGGATTTTGGAAGAGAGCTACCTTGAAAGTAGTTTAAAAAAAAACCCAAACAAACAGACATACGTTGTAAGTGCTCCTGGGAAAATATTAATCTTGCTGCTAAATGCAGAGATTGGGTTAATTTGTTCCTGTATCCTGCATCCTGCCTGCCAGCCTCCTGACTACGACTCACAGAAGTGTACCTCTCTGCAGAAGAGAGAGTATGCAATGCTTTGCCAAAGGAAAAGGGAGATTTACCCTGCACCGCAGCTCTCCTCAAGTACCAAATCTCGTTTCCTGTGAAGGAGCTCAGAGAGCTCACCACGAAGGCAGCCGGTCCCAAAATCCTGGCATCAGGAGCAGCCGACCAGCATGAGGTGCTCAGAGAGCCCCGTGTGCTCTGCGTCCCTGAGGAACAGGCCCTGAGCAGGCGCATTTACATCACCGGCAACGTCAGTCGTGGGAGAATAATGTGATTTTTGTGTAAACAATGCCTGTAAAAAGTCATAACAACACAAACCATAGAACAGCTACCGTTGAGAGGAGAAAATGAAATCTTTTTTAATCTATGTATTTAGATGATTTCCTCTGCTGTGATAACTGAAGAACCTACTGCTCGTTCAATCCTGCACTGCAAAAAAAAATCCCCTATGTTGAGATCCTACTTCTGTCTTTTTGCTATAAAGTTCACTTTTTTCCTCAGCCATTACTCTTACCTAATTTATTTTTCCATTTCATTTCTGGGAGCTGACCTTCCTGGAAGAAACTCTGGGTGCCTGAGCAGGTATATTTCTTTTACTAAGACTCGGCTGCATGAGGAAAAACAAATGAAGTTATACATTTTTAATCACGTACAGTAACATTTCAGTTGTGTTCCTTTTTTTTTGCTATTTATTTGCAAACATTAACAGGCCATGCTAGGACCCTCTCTGCTGTTCCTCCAACTACATTGTGCACTCAGCTCAAAGTGCAACTGTAATATGTTTGGGATACAGAGAGTGGTAGGAAATATTTTACAAGTTTGTCTGACGTTTTAAGATTTGATATTGAGCACAAAGTATCACCCACTTCTCAGACAACAGGTTAAATGTTGTTCCAGGGGTCATAACTAAACTTATTACCTTCTGTGGTAATTATGCCAAATTTACAGTATTTCCCATTGAAGTAACTGGAATAAAAAAAGAATCACAACTATCATTCCAGTATTTAAGAGAGAGACATTTGGATTGCAAGCATTACAGTATCTAAGTTTTCAGCAGTAATTTAATTACTGAACTCAGAGTCTTGTGCAGGAAGCTTGAGACTCCGGCTGTTCCCCAATCCTGAAAATATCTACACACAGTATGTTTTTTCAATTCTGACTTGAAAGTCCACATAACCTCAGAGCTGCATCTCTCCTCACAACCCAGTTTATCCGTCTGCAAAGGACTGGACAATGTAGCATGCAATGTGCCCCAAAATCTACCAGGAGCCATAACCCACCTCTGCCTAAGTCCCTGGGCAGCGATACCCACAGGATCAGGCTACAGGGAGCACTCACCATCAGGGTCAGCATTTGTTCTCATGCAGAAAACAACCCAGTGCTGCTGGCATTCTCTTGTTCCTCCTGTGACAACTTGTTTCATGTAAAATAAAACTCAGTATCTTTCATCAGTCACTCTCCCTTCTCCCCAAGGCACGGGGGTGCTCCAAATCAGCACAGTCTGTTCCTCAAGATCTGAGCACTCCTCTGTGAAATTCCAAATTCACACATAAATGCTGGACATTGTCGCTGGACTGACCTGTGAGGTCTCTACTACCTCTGGAGTCAGGGACTTGGTCTAGTATTTCTGGGCAGCCCACAATGACTTTTTAAGTCATTCTCTTAACTGTGGCATCTGCTGTACCCATTTAAAACGGGTTTATGGGTAAAACACATAGCATGTAATTATGAGTTAGACATTTTCACATCTCATTTACATATCTCCCATCCTACCACATATCAGACATCACCTTTTATTTCTTGGATTCCCATACAAACTTCTCGAGTACTCAACACCTCCTTCCCTGTTTTATCAGGGTGCACCACACAGCCATCAGGACATGAGCTGCTAACTACAGCACTGTGCACAATCGCAGTCTCCGTGAGGAACGTCTTGCTTTAATAGAGAAATAAAATGATAGAAGGTCATAAGCGAAGACTATCATAAAGTGCATTGCAGGTACCCTATACTTAAATACTCCCATGCTACCTCTTAACTATAAGTGAGGCAATTTGCCTAATGCCTATAGAAGTGACACAATTAATTCCCCTCCCTTAAATAATCCTATTCTTTCCTCTCTAATGTGCCTCTGTAGAAAGAATGTTTACTAAAATAGAACAAATTTTTCGAAAACCATATGCTTAAAATCCTTAGCATTAGAAATAGCGTAAGTCTAAAAAGAAATTCAGAAAATCCTTTTTTCACTGTGTTCAGAAAACCACTGGAGACCCCTTTCTCTCTGAAATGGAGACGAAACCCCACAGCAGCATTATGAACACTGGAAACACACTCAGTGGACTGTATGAAAGTGGCCTCAGTCATAAACAGCAACCTCAGCATCTTTCTATTCATGTTTCCTGTTAAATACCTGCACAGGAACCAACAACCTCCAAGTTAGTCCTCCCAATTAAGACTTGAACCTTTCTGTCCTGCTAGTGCAGCATTTCCACATTGCTCATCAGTCTGGCATTTTGCACACCTTTGGAAGCAAGGTGGGCTAAGTGGAAAACAGTCCATGAGGATTGCCTGTCCTTAAAAGAATGTTATAATATTTTTTTAAAATCTCAGTTTGAAGCATTTCCCACAGGGAAAGCATTTGGAGGTTTGAGAGCATTGCTTAATGCAATGCACTTCCCACGTGGCCTAGAGCATGGACATCTTGTAGTACAGGCAGAAAGTTGGAAAATTAGTACTTATCCATCAGTCATAAGATCAAAAAACTAGGAGAAAAAACCCCACATAATTACCCGTACCTCTGTACTGAATTGTACAAACTCAGTCTAACATACCAGTACCATCGTCTTCTGCAGGAAGAATTTTTGGTACAGCAAGCGAATCATTCTCACACTGGGTCATTGCCTCTCCCTGTTTACTACAAATGCCAGCTACTATGGAAATAAATCCAGAATTTCTTCTAGAAAAAAATCAGAATAACAATAGAAGCTATACTGTTACCTCACTTAGAGTCGTTTCACACTAGGAAAAAAAAGAATCTGAGTTATTTCACCTGAAAATTAAACATGGTGTCCCTCAATCAACAAGTACTGGATAGTAAATATATTACCTGAAATTTTACTCCATTAAAAGGATGAGAAAGGAAAATAAGAGTATGTTAAGTATATATCCACACTTGCTACTAGACTTTAAGTACATCTTACTGTCTAGCTTATTATTAAGCAGTATAAACCATGCCTGTCATGTGCAATCACTAGTTGAAAATAATCAGCAAAACAGGGATTTTATGGTATGAATTAACATTGGTTCCACTACTGCCAGGGGAGGTTTTTGCCACCAGCTTCAGCCAGTGTAGCATCTGCCCTCAAATCCTGATGGAAATGAAGTTTCAGTAGTTTACCAGACACATGTGGGTGCTGATTCTGTCCAAGGCTTTTTACTGGATCGACGTTTTATTTCAGACGCGCAATTCACCTGTTTTTCTTTTGATCCACTGGCAAGCAAACTGGGAACACGCCACCTTCTCACAACCATGATTCTTAAACAGATGGTTCAAGGCACAGAAAACTGGGCTAGGAGTGTTGTTAAGATGTCTTGATGCCTTTTGTCCCCCCTTGTGCCTCCAGGCAGGACCATCTATGCCTGTTTCTGAAAAATTTCCAACAGAAGAGATTCCACAACATCCCAAATTGTCTTTTTGGGGTGTTTTACCTGCCTTAGAAGGTCATTGCTAATACCTAATGTGAATTTTGTTTGGTCTTGTTGAACCAATTCCATCCCATAACCTCCCATTTCTCACCAAGGAGAATAAATTACTGACTTGCTTTCCCCACAGCTTTTCGTATTCTTACTGCCTTTTGCCACGTTGTCCCTCAGAGATCTCTTTTTCTGGCTGAGCACCCCCAATATCTTCAGTATTTCCTGACAGGTCACATTTCCTCGCTCTCTTATCACCCTCATTGCTTTTTCTTTGGACTCTCACCAAATTCTCTGTAGCTTATTTGGGCTGTGCTGCCCAAACCTGTGCTTAGAGGTGCGGCTGAGCTCCTACCAAAGGCACGAGCAGCAGAAGTCATTCCATACCACTCATGGGCTATATTTTGTATTACACCTTCACCACTTGTGATCAAGAAAAGCTCTGAATTCCAACACGAACATTTCTTCTGCCAGCTTCACAATAACTCTTAAATTAACTAGAACCTTTACCATTGTAAACAGCACTAAATTAGAAGTCAAACTTAATTGGCTATTTTCACTTAGCCTACACCCCAAAATGACAGAACATTTCAGGGTTACTCCTGGAAACAGACAAACACAGGCATGCACACACAGCCGAAGTACAATTAACAGAGACTTAATCTAATCTATATTCAGATGTGGATGTACAGAGACAAATAATGCACAGATAAAATATAAACACCCACACACTGAGTAGGTCTGTAACTGAGAGGTTTATCTAAGTGATTAAGAATACCACAACTTTTCCAGTGCCAAAAAGAGGAGAAAAAATTTGATAGCTAAATATAACCACAGCTAAAATCTGATTCCCTTCATTTACAGTTCCGAATCTAGATAAATGTACATGTGGAAGAGATCTTTAGCATGTCCACTGCCTGTTCCTCCTCCATGTAAACAGGTTCAACTCCTCTGAAGTAGTCAAAACATATATGTAATGTAAAGATGTGTGGATGTGTATGTGTGTGTAAACCCAGGGTAAGTGGAAATTCAATAAGGCCCCTTGTTGGCTCAAGTGTTGCAGGTAATTCCAATAATGGAAAAGCAAGAAAACTAATAAACTGCAGTTACCTACTATGCAATAAATATGTAACTATACTGTAATTACAGTACCTGATTATTGATGTACTGTAAAATAAACTGTTATCAAGTTTTTTTACCGTTCCTTTCTATTTACAGTCATCTCTGATAAAGATTAAGCTTCCCCAAAAATGCATGATAAAGCTTCTTATCAGAGGTTTTAATGCCTCTAATAACTACTGTAATTCTGTGTGATTTAGTGCTTTGAATAATCCACCAGGATTTTTCTCTAGATCTTTAAAAGGATTGTAATGTGTACAGAGGTGTCGTAGTGATTAAATTTACAGGACACTTACCAAAACAGTGATAAGACAGGATGTTTAATTAACACATGTACACGTTGTTCAACTGTACTATCATGCAAAAATGGAAAGACCTGAATGAGACCCCTATTTTCCTTTCAAAATGTTAAAAAAAAATTAAACAAAGGATTATCCTCACTATACAATATAGGAGCAAATATTCTGAGGGCAACAGCAAATCCAGGCAGCACCTGAGAGTGGTACCAGTGTAGTGTTGCATACTGGGTAGAGCCAAGGTCCTGGTAATTCCAGTTGGACGCCCCAGAGAGAAAGGAAAAAGTAAGTCGTATATATGACAGTACATGGGAATTCACCAGCTGAGTTTGGAGATGTCATTCTTTGGCTGGTGGGTAGTTCAAGGACATTGCAGTACTCTTCAGCTATAATGCCTGAAAATATCAATGCTTTTAAGGCTCATTGACAAAAGTCATTGCAGAAAACCAGCTGAAGGTTACCTTATCAGATGTTTTTGAACTCCATGTCTCAGAAAGGCACACAGGCACTCTAGAAAATCCCTTTTCCCTCCATCAGTAGATTTACCTAATGGCCAAGGCTATCCCTTATTTATATAACAGATAAGTAAATTTAACTTAAGCAAAGAAATGCCCCAGCAGACTAAACCCCAGCAGAAAAGGGCAGCAGAGTCAACCATATAGTGAAAAGTGGAAGACAACCTTTATCTCTCTGAGGACTCTTTCCACTTTAACTTCTACTGACATTTTGTCCACTGCGTTGCTAATAAAAAAAACCCCAAACTGATAGAGAGATCTAAAGGTGTTATCACATGCAATCAAAAGATGAAACAGAAAAGTCAAAAAGCTCATGCAACCCATACTCCCACAGGGGAAATAGTCTTTTTAATATTAGAATTGTTTGTACTTTGAAATTGAAATCCCAACATCTGCAAGCGCATGCAGCTGAATTAGAGTTCATTCCTGGACGGGCAAGTGCCAGGCAGTAACAGGGCATGAGAACAGACTTTGGCTCCATGAACGGAAACATAAACCTCTCCTTTGTAAAAATGATTCTTAATGATCTCAAAGGCCCCCTGGTTTAGTATGGAAGATGAGTGCTGCTTTCCTTTAGAATGAATCCCACGTATTTTGCATCACAGTCCTGGCACAGTGCTACAAAGATGAAATCATTCCTTGACCATCACTGTGGGCACGCCTGCTCTGATCTGCAGTGCGATGCAGGGGCACACAAATACTGGAAATGGTGTAACTGCCTCATTACTGTGCTCTGCACAGGCTTTTATACCCTGGTTCTCAGCAAGACTAATTATTCTAAAAGAAGCATCACACTACTGCAATTATCCTGCTCCCAAAACCTGAGTTACATCATTTAGGACACTGTGCTTCACTATTCTGGCACATCCATGCAGCTTTATTTTTTGCCACAAAGATTTTTACTGGGGGAAAAAAAACTTAGGAGGAACAAGCTTAGAGACCACGAACCACAGAAGACGGAATACTTAAACAAAACAAGAATAGGGAGAAGGCTCTGTGGGTGTCAGAAATCACATGCTTCTGAGTCTGACTGTTTATTTACCTGGCACGCAGGACCGCTTACCTGCGTAATCCTTTCTCTGCAGCAAGTGAAGGTGAAGGTGTGGGAAATTCCTTCTTTGCTGGCAGTTTTAACAGTCAGCATGGGGAGGGAGGCTACAGGAAGATTTTATTTCTCGCCTCCATCAGCAATAAATTACTGAGGTAGCTTTCAGGACTCTCAGAAGGTGCTTGATACCTATGGCCCTTTGGCTGGCTACTCTCCGGATGGACCAGCATGCATGATGCCCTCTTGCGTAAGGCTGCAGTCCTTCTGCAGGGGAAGAGCTGACTTTTTAAATCAAATATACAAGCTTCTCCTCTATCACAACCTCCTTCCCTTCCTGGGAAAGAATTTACAGTAGTAAACATTATTTAATGTCCCTGTTGAAGGATTGGCAAATAAGGAAAAATAGCATCTACCCAGTGACTCAGAAATTAGCAGACCAGCCTTAGTCATTTTCTCTATCTCTCATTAATTAATCAGAAATTTTCCCAACATTCCTATATATGCCTGTCCTTTCCTTCTCTGCCCAGCAAAACTACAAGCTACTTCTGGATGTGACGGTTAACCATATTTTTGTTATGCTTCAGCATTAGATGGAAAACAACTAGATTTGCAGCTGAGAAAAAGGGTGAGGGGGAGAAAAAAATAAGAAAGAGAGAAAGAGAAGAGGGAAAGGGGGGGAAAAAGAAAAGGTACTGCCCTTTCAGCCAAATGACTCAGAGTAGTCATCCTCAGAGCACAGAAACCAAATGATTTGAGAAATCCTCACAAAGATTGGTGATTCAGCCAGCTGCATGGAGGGTGGTTTTGTTCTCAGCTAAAACAACCTGGTTTAACTCGCGCTGAGTACTAAGCCATCCACCATCTTGAAGTTTATCATTTTAAAAGTCCAATATTTATGTAAGCATGTCCAGTTCGCTTTCTCTTAAAAAAACCTTCCTTACCTTTTTAATCCTCTCTCTGGTCTTTGCCCTGTTCCAGAGACAGAATTCGCAGAAGGCAACTGAATGTATTCCACCAGGAAATGTGGGCCATATCCTTCATTATTGCAGAAACAAAAAGATGCTTGTTTTGATCTATCTATGTGTATTTAAAGAATTACCAGCAGAACATAAAACAAAGTGGAGAGGTCTATTTGAGGTCTGGGCGTTCCAGATATTTTTTCTGAAGCTGCCATGGATTTCAGTTGGAGCACTGCACATTGAATGGCAAAGGGGAACGTCTCCCAGACTAGAGCTAACCCAGAGTAGTGCACAAAGGAAAAGGTGTTCACCTATGGAAGGCATATGCAAGCTGAACTGCATATGTTAAATTAAAGACATCTGCACTTTGGCAGAATTTGGACAATGACTCACTTTAATTATGTAAAAATTTCAAACGGGGCAAACTCCACTGTAGTGACTCACATTAGTGCTACCACATGATCTTCTGATAACTACATCAGTATATAACTCATGTCTCTGCTGCAGAGTTTCTACAGAGAGAATGACATATTACCTGACTAGCATTAAAAGGACTCCATGTTCCCAGCAATGACTGGTACATTAAGTAATGCTTCAGAAAGTAGCATATAGTACACCGTGGCATATAGTACACCAAGCTTTTTTTCCCTTGACAGAAAACTACAGTTCTTCTAATGACAATAATTCACTGTCATTCAAAAATCAATTTTCTGTTTGTGTTTTATTTCTTTAAATTTATAGAGTAGTGGGGAAAGATTCCAGAAGTAGAAGCTTACATCATTTCCTTTTCCCAAGAAGAATTATGGTGCTGCAGACCTCCTAGGCTTCCAATAAAAGATGCTCCCACCCTGTCCTTATGTGAGTGGCAAACACACCCTCAACCCCTTCAAGCACAAAACCTTCTGTGTAGGTCTGACTGGTAAAGGTACCAGGCAATTTCTCGCATTTTGATTCACAGATATTCGTGGACCTTTCCCTGCTATCTCCTGCACTTTCCAAGTTGGTTTGGTTTGCTTGGTTCTGGTGTGGACTATCAGAAGGAACTGATTATGCACCTTATGTCAGACTAACAGGACTGATGACCTTGAAATGTCCGCTGTGAAGAAAAGCTATTCTGCATTATTTGCCTCAGATTTTTAAAAATAGCAAAACACTGTATTACTTACCTCAATGTTGTTAAGGAAAGGGGGGGGTCTTTTGCTGACCTGTATCGTGTTCCTTTTCTGAGCTCTGAGAGTTGCTGCTTGTATCCTGGAGTACCACTGCATTATGTTCCTATTAAACATCTGAAAAAGGGATGTACCCTACAAGGCTTTCTAAACACTGTTCTCAGGCTTACTGAACAAGCTAGCAGGACCCTTGAGTAGCAAAGAGATATATAAAAGGCATTTTCACTACAAAAGGAATGTATTAATGTGACAAATACAACCTTTGTTAATGCCAGATGCTGACTATAGGTGTGAATGAGGAGTATGATGAATGGGATGATGAGGAGAAAGCAATCTTAATTGTGCAATTAGTTATATTATGTTTGGGCAATGTTTTGCATAACAATTATAGGCCACCGGTAGACTAGTGGTCCAAAATTATTACAGTCTTCCAAAGGAGTTCAAAAGGTAGGAAAGCCACTGCACCTTTTGAGAAACTCCTCTAGAAGGCTAATGAAAAATGTAAATGATGTCAAGTAGCCTTTATATGGCTTAAGCTGCCATTGGGCTTGGATGGCAAGTGCAGTGTGCTTTCTCCAGCCCAGAGGGATAAGAAGCAGCAAGTGCAGAGGATGTCCCAAGGGAATGCCCTGAGCCACAGCAGTGCTAAAATGTATGGGAGTGAAGCCTGGCCTCTGAGGGACAGAGCTGTAGGATATGGTTGAAGGTCTTGGGACCACTGTGTATGTAATGGGCTGGATCAAAACACAATAAGCAAGAGGAGAGGAGCCACAGCACATTTCTGTTCCTTCCTAGCATCTACCAAAGAGAGAGAAAAAAAGCATCTTGATTATTCTACACCCTCTCATTCCACCTTTCACTTATCTTCTTTTTCAAAGCACAATTTAACTTTTTTTTTTCTAGGGGTTCACATAGAAGCTAAATTTAAAATTGGAATGCAGATTAAAACTCACTGCTACAACTGTTCCTGGGGGTAGAGGTAAACTGCCCAGAATGTGATAACAACAAGGGTGTTGAGTGATGATCTGCTCATAATCGACACATCCAAGCACACAAGAGTTCATTTCATCCTTGATCTCACCCCAGGGATCCACGCCAGTCACAGCTGATGCTGAGAGGTATAAGACATACTGCCCCGTTGGCTCCATGATTATTCATGGGTTAGCAGTGCTGGGGAGCAGGAGAGATGCCCTCACATGCCACTCAAAGGTGTTAAACTGACACACATCCTAGCTTCCCCGGGTTCTCCTCCCAGAGAATAATGAACATGCTATCCACCAAGACAAAAATATCCATCGACATTTGAAGAGTAGGCTAATGAACGAGAAGGGGAAAGACTAAAG
Organism: Melanocharis versteri; assembly: GCA_013397845.1. NCBI lineage: Eukaryota > Metazoa > Chordata > Aves > Passeriformes > Melanocharitidae > Melanocharis > Melanocharis versteri. The sequence continues at coordinate 45,385 of VZTG01008997.1, read as the reverse complement.
GTAAGACCTGTTCCTAAACCTTTATTTACAAAGGATACCTTTAAGCCAGACTCTCCATTGCCTTTCAAACATGACATTAGAACAACCCTGGGAATGCTGTTTTTAAACAGTCTGCTCATCCCTTACTCAAATAAATAGGAAGTGTATAGTGCTGCTAAGTTAAGCTGTTTAGCAAAGACATTTACTTCTGCACAGAAACCCAGCCGCCGTGGTGCAGGAGAGCACAGCAGCATCCTGTGACCCAGCTCCCAGCCAAGGGGATGAAGAAGACATCAGGACCAAGAAACAGGACAGAGACCATTTGCGCTGTACCCCAGCAAAAGCATCCACCCAGTTTCTTGGCTTTAATGTTTGGACAGGGAGTGGGAATAGTTTTTTAAAGGCTATTTCAGCCAGTGAGAGAAGAAAAAAGGTATCACATGACTTTGCACCCTGGATGCTGTTTGTAGAGAAGCCTTAAGTCACAGCTGGACTTCTACAAATTATTTATGATTGCAGACTGATATTGAATACACAACTTGAGGGAAAATCACAGAGAGCGTGATTGTATGCACACAGAACTAAGCTTCATGTTCAGTCACATCTCTTCCAACTGACTGCAAGCATCTCTACAGTCAATATCCCAGGCTCAAACACCCCTTGGAAATTCATTAGCAAGCACAGCAAACAGCAGTCCTGAAAATAGCATCTTTCCATTCAGTGCAATGAGACATGCCTCACTATATTATATGTTCAAAGAGGGAAGGGCAATACTCTTCTAAACCTAGCTTCTCATGAACCTGAATCCAATCACACATTCTCTTTATGACAGCCATCTCTCTTGGTGCTGCTCTACAAAATCTACATCGCATCAGCACCACCTTAAAGGTCGGCTGTGCTATTTCAATAAATAGAGAAACCATGGTTTCCTTAAACCACTTGCATTCCTCTTACTGCAGTCATTTTGGCTCTCTTCTATTGGTCTTGCTCAGCTCACTTTCATATGAATGTCAGATTTTGCATTTGCTGTGTGCTGTCATCTAGACTCCCGCTGTAAAACAGTTTGTTTTTCCCCCAGTTGGTGCACCAGATTAGCATTCCCCCTCTCCCCCCTCCAGAACAGAATGTAATTAAAGATCATGGGAAAATAACACACACACTAGTCATAAAGTTAGAGAATTTCAGGTTTGGTTCTGCTTTCCAATTTTACATGCTCCACTTCACTCCTGTATATAAAGAGAAATATAAATGGCTTTGGTCACTGGATATCTATTAACTCCTTGTACATCAGATCCTGTGAGACAGAGATGACAGCAAGATCCACAGCAGCTTATGAGAAAGGGCCTAAGCCTCAGAGAATCACACCCAATCCACCCAAAAGGAAGTGTTTTGCCCAAATGGTTCCCTCTTTGCTTACTGTGAAAGGGTTATGAAACAAAAGCCAGAACTGCCTCCCTGTTCAGAGTGTTCAGGAAAATGTTTCATCATCTAAGTGAATGTTTTCACCTGAGAAGCCTGCCAGGATGATCACTTTGATAGCCTTGAGGCCAGAGAACCACCTGGGTCAGCAAAGGCCAGTGCTGGCAGCACAGTGGCACAGCTGGTTTAAAGCAGAGGTTGTTTTGTACATCCTCACCTCAGCAGAGGCACCTCCACCTGAGAAATTTCCTGCTTCTTAATTATTGGGAAAAAAAACAACAAAAAAACCAGCTTAAACTTGTTTTATAGCAGAGATACAAATACCATCAAATTGCCATTTATCACCACAAGAGTAAGCAAGAGGCAACTGTTGATCTCCAGTGTCCCCTGAGAGGTTCTGGAAAAGAAAGAAACCTACCAGGTGATCTTCCACTGTGAAGACAGGTGGCAGGGGGGAGGCAACTCGGGATCTACATCCCAGGTTCTGCCACAGCTAAATCACATCCCAATTTGTCTCCTTTTCCAAGAGGAGAGAAGGTAACTGAGGTCACTGAGAAAGATGATGTTTGTGCCATGTCGTTTGACACAGTATCACACAGACAGAATTTATGACTTGCCCACCCTATACAACATTGTCAGTGGTGGATTTCTAGGAAATAAACCCCAATATCATGGTGCTTACTATACCTCAAAATTTCTCCCTCTTCCTCAGATAGAGAAGAAAGTAGATGTTCACCTTTACTGTAATTATTTTTTTATGGCAATTCTCTTCCATTAGTTAGAGGATCATAATGGAATAAATAGAAAAATGAGCTCCAGGCTGAGTATTCTGCATTGTAATCTAAATTAAACTAGTATTATGAATTTGTTTACATATCTCAGTTGAGCTATGCAGTTTCAAAAGTTACTTGCTGAATGTAAACATCTCTCCTGATGCTACATTACCCACTATATGCAGTAAAATATATTCTAATGTAATACAATAAAACTGAAAAACCAATAAATGTTCCTATTTATTGAGAAATTGGACAAAAAATAGCTTATTGTCAGTTTTTAAAGACTGAAAATCAATAGATGATGAAAGGTTGTATTTTTTGTTACCATTAGACTGTTGACTCTAGCAATAAGTGAGATATGGATTATAACTGGGGGAGTAAAGAACTGGTGAGATATACAATTTGAAGCTTCTACGGTTTTGTAGAAACTTAATTCCCAGTATTTGTGCAGTAGTGGCCATCTTGGCACTGCTGTTAATGGGCCCTGAGAGCACAGCTCCTCCATTTTGTTGACAAAGCCAGCTTTATCTTCCTGTCTTTACGAGCATTTCTAAATTAAGGGGTCCCTTACTCAGACTTGCATCTGCTGAGGATCACAACTAAAGGAGATCCAGCTTTCACATGTATTCACATCCTGCCAATCAAAAAAAAAAAAAAAAATCCTTGAACAACACCACGAAACCCCAATTATGAGAGTGTCACCTCTCAGCTGCCTCTGAGTCCCCCTGGGTGAGCTGCCAAGGGGGGTTCCCCAGGTCTGGCCCCACATAACAGCAACCACCACCCAACACCAGAGAGAAATCAAGCTACATAAGATGTCCAGCTTGCAAAAACCTTCAGCTCTTGTGCTAAAGTTCCTGAGTCTGCTTCCCTTCCTCACACACATAAGGTTTTCCACATCTGGGCCCTGAGCACAGAGGTCCCATTCCAGTCTGCTATCTACACACGGCTGAATCTTACCCTAAGTACGTGGGCAGAGAGAGGTCCAAAAAACACAGATTTTCAGCACCTGTTTTCCCAGAAGAATTTATTCATGGGAGTCCGTTTAAAACATGAATTTCTATATTCGTTCAACAAAAAGCGCACAACCGCGCAGGGGCTGGGAAGGAATTCTTGTCTCACGGTGCAAACACGGCAACATGGAATACTAAAAAAAATACACAGTGATAAAAACCACTGAGCTAAACATAAACACTGCACCCAGGGTCCTTAAATAGTGATCCATGCCAACTTTTTTCCAAGTGAACCAGTAGGTATGACCATTACATATAAACCCAAATATAGATGTTCTACCCTGACTGTATTTCTAAACTCTGGAAGAGAGTCTGAAAGGATGCCAATTACAATAGGGAGTTAGGGCTGCTTTTAGGATTTATATTCTCTTTGTATGTTTCATAATCATACAGCAGCTCAGATCTTGCTAGGTGGGGGTAATGCAGAAAATGTCTACGCTGCTTTCAGATACTCAAATGTTCTTCTCTGGAAAAGCGGGCAGTGACCACTGGGCCTGGATGTGATGGAGAACTAGTAAAGCCAGCTGACCTGCTTCTGCAGCACCTGATTTTACAAATTCAAAGAAGTGTGCAGTTAAAAGTCTACAGAAAAAAAATTTCCCATGACCTGGAAGGAGCTGACAGTGTGCAGAAATGGCCATCCTACGCCTGGTCGCAGTCCTGTGTTTCCCTGACATAAAACATTTGCTTCAAACTGAGGATAGCACAGAGAGAACTAATTCTCATGTCATGGTTTCCTCCTGTTTTCCCAGGTAGGAAGCTATTTCTAAAAAGGGGGCTGTTACCACGTCTGCATAATCACATACCAAAAAAAGATTAATGTTGCTCCTGTAAGCTTTTGCTTAAGTGTACCATGGAAAATAACTTTGATGAAATAATTTGCCCAGAGCACTGCTTGTCTGGAAGATTTCTATAATTTAACCGCAGTTCTGTAAATAATTTGGTGATAGACAGGCCATCAGCATAATTTGGTGCTAGACCCATGCAATGTTAAGGAAATGGCCAGCAGGCCAAAATTAAATCAACTGGGACCTAGTATGTACAATGCACATTAAAAACCAGTCCAAATCTATTATTTTCTGGAATATGCTTATTCATTTTAAAGGAAGACACTGATTTTTGCTTTGGGAATTAACACAAAGAAATGTCATGCTTCCTCCCTGCAAGGAAAAGATCACTCACACAGGGTTAATCCTGCAGATCTCCATGAAGATGCACAACATTTTTGCACTATAACATCCCAAGCTACAGCATTTTGTACCACTTTTGGACTTACCAGTAACTTCCACCAAAGTATCTCAGTTCTCCTGTGCTGATAACCTGTAAAATAGCAAAAGCCATTGCCCTGATTTTTACTCAAGCTGTAACCAGGTCTGCAAGATAAGAGGTACAAAATTGTATGCATGGTACATTGCACCTTTAATCATCTACCTACCTGAAATACTTAAGCAAGTAGTTAGACATCTAAATGGTCCAACTACAGGCTTAAAATAAATGAGTTTTGTAGTACATGACTGTGTCCACATAATTTGAAAACTGGTGTTCACCTCCCATCTCAAGCAAAGTATCATTTCAGCTACAGGCAGATCAGAAACCTAAAGTCAGTGTTAGAGACAAGAACAGGCCTAAGATTTAGTATTTCAGCTGAGAAGAGGGGAGAACAAATGACTGCAGGATGCTTCCCACTGCACCGTTTCATTTCTGGACAAACATTTTTCCATCAGAAATGTCCACAATCAGCATTGCTTTCCTGCGTCATCATCATGTAAATGGAGATACATTCTGGAAGCCCTCTATGATTTTTACCAAATGAGAAGGAAACGGCAGGGAAAATAACATACTGAACAAAAGCAACAAAGCCATCCCTCTCAGCTCTACCGAAAAAAGGCCTCAAGAAGCAGACACATTTATACTTCTTTTTAACTGAAAATACAGAGAAGGAGGTGAAGTAGATGGGTTAAAAGCCAGCAAAAAGTAGTATAAAAAAGCCCACCAGGTATTGTTGCAAGAACCTCTAGATAAGCATCTTAAATCAGGGTAAATTACACACCTCATGCTGGTGACTCGGTCATGGGAAATTATGAAGCTACGTGATGTCTCATTTGTTGTGCTGAAAACAAATGTAAATAAATTACTGAGAGAATCTCATTTACATTTAGAAATTCATCCCGATGCATGACATGACTGCTGATGTTTTTTTTAAATGACACTTTGAGAAGAAGTGCCACTATTAAAAACAGATCATAGCCACCTCAGCGATAGCCTGAGCATGTGTGCGTGTGTCCGTGCATGAGTGTGCAACGGCAGATGTTCCAGAGAGATCTTTTGGATCTTTGGGAAAAAGGCTTTCTTTTACTGCTGCACAACCAAAATGGTGGTGCCAGAAGACAAAACCATTGATAAGTATTCCTCTGTGCATTTTCCCCCCTCCAGAGGGGGAAGCAGAAAGACAATGTTACAGATTGGCTGCTGCCACTACAACAGAAAGTGCGAATACTAAAATGGTAGGAACAGAAGATAGTGTGGCACATCCCTCCATCATCAAGTGTAATAAAACTTCCCCTTAAATACACACACAAAAAGCCTTTCGCTAAGCTTTTATCTCCCCCCTCCACGTCTCACATTTTAAGCTGTCACTGAAAAAATTGAGAAGGATATCCAGGAAGCCATAAGATGGAGAGCAAGTTGAACTGCTGTTAGCTAAGCAGCACACATTCAGGCAAATATCCAAATGCTTTAAGAGCTGTCATTCTCCATCCCGCGTGGGAAGGCTGCGAAGAGACGGACTTGCTCGTATCATGATTGCTCTTATTATTACAGCAGTGAAAACACTGCATACTAATGGATGTGTTTTCAGAAGAAAGACTGTTAGATGGCTTTTTAGACTCTGTGCCTGGCTGTCTGGGCTTCAGTATCTGATATATCCTACCCCTTCTTTGCTTCCAAAACAGAACACTAAAAAAAGTTTGTAACACGAGGGCAAAATAAAACATATTTCCAAATGGGGACATGACAGTGTTCTACAACCCCACATACGGCAGCATATTTACATAAGCCTGCATAGGTCATAGAGTTTATTTGTTAAGGGACAAATAAGCAGGCCATGAAATAATTATTTTTCATTGTGCCCTGCCAAACCTACCCAGCCAAAGGCTAAATTGAGCTGCTATTGTGATTATTTGAACTGTGGAGCCAAAAGTCTTCACTGCAAAGCATCCCAGCTGTCCTAAATTTTATTCTGATGGCTAGTTTTCACACTAGCTTGAAACTTGCCAAAAATGCTCCACAAAACAGGCAGGCGGAAGGCTTGCTTTATCCAGACCTACATCAATTACTGATTTAGAGCTGTTCTGAGAACTTGATTATTAACAAATCACTTCCCAAAATTGTTATGACAAGATTCACATATGCAAATGGCAAGCTGCTCATATGTACACAGCTAGCAAAAGAAATTAATACAAAGGTTCCCAGATTTATTTATGGTTATTTCCTATTCTGCTTTACTGCAAATTAGCCACTAAAATATTAAAAGAAAGGAGAGAGATCCAGCTGCAGCATCACAGCTTTGACATATGGTGACGTGGGAACACCCAGGCCGTAACTGCTCCACATGCTTTTGCCTTCACCCATTCCCCTGCGGAAAAGGATCTCCCAGTGCCTTCTGGCACCAGAGGAGGCAAAACCACCACGGTAGCTCTCAAGCTGCAGGTTTGGCCAACACACCAAGGAGCAGGTAGGATTACCCTGAGAACAGCTCAGACGATGCGCTTGGGAGGAGATTTCATATTTTAAACAAGGTTGACAGTGGAGGAGGGGGAACAACAAATATAATATTTTTTTAAACCTCATGCTTCAAAGCTTAAATTAATCCCTAATAATGAAAGATTAGGATGAGAACGTGTAGAGAGAAGATTATCCCAAGTCTGCCCATTGTGAAGCTCTTACAACTGTACTTGAGGTGCCTGGGGTTGGTCATTGCTAGAGACAGAGCAGGAGGATCTTGGGAACGATTAATTTCGTACTCTCTACATTTCTGCTTAAGTAACTAAGACACAAACAAAAGACAAAGAAGCTAATTGTTTTGAAGGCAGCAGACTTATAAATAAATGAAATGCCCATCACTTGGTATCAGGCTGTACGCACCACAACCCTGACCAGACAAGCGCACCTTGCTGCGGCCGCCCTCCTTCTCCCGCACACCTCCTCCTATTCTTCATCCTGTTTGTAATTTCACTGTAATACCCTCAGGGCAGCAACCACTCCACATTTACACATGAATTAGAACAACACCTCGCACAATGGCATACCAGTCCTGATTGGACCTGGACTGCTCCTGGGAATGCTGCTGGGAACAGTACTATAAAAAGAGCTCATAAATGTATGGAGTTCAGCACAGTAACACACACACACCCCTACCTTTTAACACAGTTAGCATCACCAGACTGTTAACTCTGTTTTCACAATAAAACTTCAGATAGTTTAATCCATTTCTGAGCTCTGAGATAGTTGCAGGACGTGTAGCTAAGACCCAGCAGACCTCCACCAGGACACTCTGTGAAGTCAGGCCTTTGCAATGGACTTACAGCACTTACTGCTCCGTACGACGACAGAAATGCTACGAGATCGTGTAATAGAGGTCAAGGCTTAAGGTTGAATCCTGCTAGGATTTGCATGGAAGCTGATCCAGTGATGAGCTGGGGACATTCAGGATGAGTAACCAAAGGAAGCCACAGCAGTGTCAGCCCCATCACCCCTGTGCAACCATTACAGACCTAACCTGATTAGCCCAAATCCCCTTCTGATTTCCTTCCTTCCTTGGGACAGGCTTTTGACCTTTGAGCTAATATTTTAATATATTCTGGAATTTCAAATTTTGTACATAATAAACTAGTTATTTTCAGGTACTTCAGATATAAATAACTCCAATAGAAAATTTAAACTTGCTCTGGTACTCAGTCATGCTATTTTTAACTGAAAATACAACAAATAGACCTGAAAATCTTTAGCAACATATTTCCATTTTTCCAACAATTCTGACACATCAATTATTCTGCTGGACTTTTTCCTGAAGGACTGTGAATGGCCAGTATGCTTCACAAAGAGCAAAAGAAAAAGGAAAGGAGTGGGTACAGGTAAGGTAGCAAATCAATAAGTAACTTGAGTGCATGCATAAATTCAGACACTTGAGCCCCCGTTAAAGTCAGGTTCCATGTTGTAGTCACTCTTCCCAATAGTTATTATCTAGAAAAAAATGGAAGAAATAGCCAAAATGTAAAACATATTAAAAATCTTAATTAGAATAGAATGGCCACTTTGTCAGGCCTGTATTCTGCATTGATAGGGCACCAGAAATTGACCTTAAAAATCTATCATACAGATTACAGCTGTTAGCAACTACATTAATCTCTTTCAAAATAAAATAAATTTTTTTTAAAAGTACAAATGATTTTTTGTTGACTGCCAGATGACAGATCTCTTTTTTATTTGCCTAAAAACTCTACACAATCAAATTGTGTGTAAAATCCAAGATCATGACTCCTTTTTCTCTGGCTCCTGATGGGATGGCAGCATTACAGGGCCCTTCATGTGCTTTTCTATGTAACTTTGCACTCAATGCAAGTTTTGTCCATGGCATAAATGTGGAGATTTTCTGTCTCACAGAGGTGTGACCCTCACTGCTGGACATTCTCAGTCCGAGCACTTCAGCTTCTCCATGAACTTCCCGCAACTTGTGACTTAGCTCTTGTTCCTTTTGCCTGGGGTGCCCACAGCTCCAACCAAAGCAAACTCTGTCCAGTGTCACACTTCCACTCTGGAACAAAGATCACTCAGGAATGATGTTTTTACTTCTACAAAGACAGTAAGAGACCGAGGTCTACACGGAACAGGCTGTTGACATCCCCGCACACACTCAGTCATAGCCAGATATGTGACAAAGTCCAATTAAATCCTATTAGGGAATAATACAAATGACAGAGCTTAAAGAATACAGTTAGCTCCTAATTAGACAGCCCATAAATCTGTTCAGAACCTTCAGAACTTACCACTAGAACAAGAATCTCAAGACCTTTCACTGAGTTTCATTTTGACAGACCTGCTGTCCACTGAACCGGCAACTCTGTTGCTTACAGACAAGATATTTCATCAACTTAAACACTATTAAAAGATGATTATGCACTGAGCTTTCCTGAAATTGTGTAACATTTGCATGGTATAACACATACTCTTACTTGTTCACTGCAGTCTGATTCAAAGTGCTATAAATATGTTTGCCCTTTCTGCTAAGCCCGCCTAAGGGATTAGCAACCCCCCAAAAGTTCAGTTGAATATTAACTGCATTAACTTTGCAGACTGTAACATACTGTTACACTCAAACAGCCTACGGTGTGGTATGGATGACTTGCTTAATAAAAAATGTTTTCTTGCAAAGCCCGATTGCTAGAAAAAAGAATTTGCTCTGTCAAAGGGGGTGACCTCTTCCATTTAACTTCATAAAGCAAACAAACAAAAGAGAGAACTTTACAGGGATGTCCAGAGAAATGTTTATCATTTCATCTGTCAAACCAGATGGACTTCCCTTGGCAACACAGCACCAGCTCCACTCTACATTAGAAATTAAGTCAGCTCACCATGAAAAAAACCTGTGAAATACAGTAGCAAAAGTGTAATCTACTGTAGTAATGTGAACTCAAAAACTATAAAAGAAGTATGTTTGCTTACTTATTTTGTTAAGTAAGAAGTGCTTTGCATGCCAACTCCCATAAAAAACTCACGCGCTGGAAGACTTTACAGCGTAAAGTTATATAGCAGTGAAGACAAATAAAAAGAAGAGGAAATATTTAAAATTTGGAAGAGGGAGAGTTGATAGGCATGTGAAAGGGAGCTGACTTCACAGCTAGTGACAAAAGTCAAGGAAGAGCAGATTCTCGAACCTCCCAAGCAAAAAGCTCCCAGGCAGAGGCAGGGCGTGACTGGCAGTATCTGATCCAAAGACGAAGAAAGGGAAAGAGAAAGAGGAAAATGAGAAAGGCTGGGACAAGTTTCTTAAGGTCATGAGGTAAAAAGTATCCAACAGATTGCTAAAATACTTTTAAAGATTAAAAAACCCTCCTTCATTATAACTGCAGTAATAAAACATGTAGAACCTGTCTATTATGAGATGAAAACAAGAATTGCATAATACACGTTTTTTTTTCTTTTATACAAGTATACAGATGACACGAACCTTCTCTATGCTGCAGTGGGCACACGTAACAATACTCAAAAGACCTTGATCCTGAACACTGCAATGAAACCTTTCTCATTTGGTCTTCAAGGATCACGTCTGTATCAATTTGTAAAAACACACTCTCCCATACAAGGGGCTTGGGCATAACAGAAAATAAATCCAAACTTTGAGAATTAGAAACCATATTTCTTCATAATGCTGGACATTTACTTGCTTCTGCCATTCACCATCACCATCATGTTGTCTAGAAATGGAGACCAACAATAGATGTAGGTAATTACGCAAGAACTTAAACTGCAGAGAGCTTCAGACCACAGCATTAAACTGGAATTAAAGCTTTACAGGAAAAGAGAAATGTTTCACTCCCTGCAATCACCTCCCTCCCTCAAACACACACTGCACACCTGCTACCCACCAGCCAGATGGGACTGAATTCTCCTGAATCAGATCTTGGATTTTTAAGCTCAGCTTGAGTTCAATTGGATTTCAAGACATGAAAATATATTATCATTTCACATTCAAAAAATTACACCAGTGTCCAGGAACTCCTAGTTTCAGTGCTGCTTGCACAATTAGATATGTATTACAGTGGGATTATTGCCCCAAATGTACTAATAGAAATAAATAAAATGCAGCTTTGCATCAATATTTAATTTAATTACACATGCTCACCTAATACATGAAAAACAGAAAAAAGTTGATTTTATACCATCAGCATGCTAAGTGAGATTGGGAATTTAGTTCATCTGTAGTGACCAGTAGCGTTTTTCTAGAAGTCCACAAAGGCAATTTAGCAGCCCAAACTCACTTATACATTGTAGCAACTGGCCCTTAATGCACAGGCATCATAAAATATTAACACATGTTAAGAAAAAACTGGGAAGCATTATATTCCTAGAGAATTTGCTAAGCTTGCATAATGTAACACTTATCATCAATAAAGTTTCTTCAGTTAAGAGATCTCTAGCCTGTTCTCCAGAAAAAAGTCTCTTTTTTCCTCTCTCTATTCCAGCAGCACAGCTCCACCACGTCCCTGTTGCCTGCACTTCAACGGAGTGCTGGCAACTAGCAAAGTCACATTTTTAATTGGGATCGATCCTTCCCCACCTTTTCCTTCAGTCCCGAAACCAACTTGAGACATGCAGAGGGTTAACAAGCCCCCGGTCATCAGCGAGCCCTTTCTCCGCAGGGGCCGCGGGCATCTGGAAGCTGCTGCCGGTGGTGCTCTGCCAGAGCCGCGCCTGGCAAGTGCCAAGGTGCAGGAATGCGAGCCCTGCCTGCTTGGCCAGCCTTGGACTGACCTTTAGTCGTAACGGGGAACAGCAGTTTTGCTAGTGAACACAGAGTTCTGGTCTACACATTTTTTAAATTGATTATTTTATTGATGTAAAGTGCCCAGGTGCCCTCACGACAGTCACTAATATAGATTTTGAAAATAAAATTAATTAAGGGCCAGTCTAGACCACCTTTACTGTCACCATGTAGTACCCTTCTCTACAAGTAACAATGCTATCAACCGGCGAGCACGAGTGGAGTGTTTGAGGAGTATTTCATTACATCCCAAAACACCTGACCGTGGAGGTCAAGATCACTGTCACCTATCTATGCGTACACACACACACACGCACACACGCTCTCCCTCTCCTCTCCTACCTTCCGAAAGGGGAACCGAAGCACAGAAAACTTAACCGGCCAAAGGCAAGGTCAGGGCTGCGCCGCTCTGGGCTCCGTCCGTCCGGAGCGCGGCACGGGGAGCATGGCACGGGGCGAGCCTGAGCGGGAGCAGAGCAGCCTGGCACGCAGGCTAATCTGAATTACACTCATCCAGCCCTCGAAATGGTTCCTCATTAGCTGCGGGTTAATGGAGTCCCAATGAGTAGTGTTATTTTCATCCCCTGCCTACTGAACACAAAATTCATTTGCAAATATCCTGTAAAATACTGCAAAGCAAGCCAAAGAGATATGACAACATAAGAGGCATACTATTTATGGAATGCACTTACCGTCATTTAGAAAAGGAAGCTGACATGAGCAACAGCCTAAATTTAGCAACACATTTAGTTTTTATTCACTAGTCACAATGACAACATTTTAAGAGGCTACCGCACACCTTGTGCACCGAAAGGTTCCACTGAAATCAAGACAGACTTTGATCTGAAAGGAATTCGGGACCAGCTCCTTAATGAATACAACACTGAGTTAAATTAAGGCAATCACCATCTTGACTTTCTATTCCAAGTAGATATAAAATTACATTGATTGCAGGAAATGGTGGCATTCAAACAATATTGCAATGGCCAAAGCCTGAAAGCTAAATTCATTGTCAAGCTAAACTAGGCTTTCAGAGGGCACCATTTGATTTGAGGCAAAAAAGCATCTGCAAACCACATATTTTCAATTAATAGTGTAAAAGGCACAGAGTAAGAAAGGAAGAACGGGTCAATATGCCACATGCTACTCAAAGAAGCAGAGTCTCTGCATGAAGATATTGTGAATATACATACACACGTATGTATATATATATAACGTGAGTGCATGCATGTGTTTTGGGCTTTTTTGGGTTTTTTTAAGGCAGCCTGTACTACAAAGGCCAAATCTGAGATCCAGAAAGGCACAGTGCATTTCAGAACAGCCTGACAATGCTCTTTTACCCACACTATGTTTAATTCAAAAGTAATTTCAAATCAACAGCACACAAAGTTAAACCTAGTTCTTTTGAAAACTCAGAAAAAGAATTAATTTGAACCCTTACCTTTGGCACCTTAAAGACTTTTGGCCATGACTTACCTGTATAAATAGAAAGAACTAATTTACTACAGAAATGCCCATGGGCAAACATGTTCTGGCTAATGAAGTGTTCAGCTTTTGCATGATTAACCAGCTGGTGGGGGTGGTGTAAAAATCACAGGGCATAAAATAATAAGAAAAATTGATTAGCAGCTCTCTTTTAAAGCACTCTATGAAAAATTTCCTTATTTTTGCTCAGCAGTTTGGAAAGTGACTGTACAGAAAGATAGACTTGAATGACTTACCAAGGAGTCAGGCAGAGACTGCACCAGGCACTCACTCCTCCAAGACCTGCATCGCAGAGAGGTTCCAGTGAAAAGCAAGATACCAACCAGCACCATGGCTGGATTACTTATACAACAGCTCCTGCCACTAGTCAGAAGGGTAATTTTCTACTATATTGCAGAAGACATTATATAAAGGTAAAACCATGATTATGCCTTGACTCAGTGCAGTTTCTTCCCCAAAGCTCTACACTTGAACACCTGAGCTGGCTGCAGCCATTCTCATGAGCCAATTTAAGAAGTGCCTCCATATGAGCCCAAGGACTCACATGCTACTTAGAAATAATGCATGTATTTAGCTGATGCTACATGAAAAAGATGGGGTTTGCACTCAGGGACAAAAATCCTCTTGCCCTTCCCATCCTGTACAAGGGGTTCTTTACAAGCTCACATGCTCTGCCCTCGAAATAGGACCTAATTAGTGTACAAATATTTGGCAGACAGGTCACGAAAATAAATTTATCATTAACTCTCCCCTAAACCAAGGCAGGTTATCCTGGAGCAGTTTCACTTTGTACACACTTGCTCTGCATAACCCTTCAGCTCAGGTACAACTGGCATACAACAGTTTCTTTAAGAAGAAAACCCACATATTTTTATGGCATAGAATTACCACAGAAATATGAAAGAGGTGCTCACATAAAACATATGAACTAGGAATAAAAAATAAAGGCAAAAATTTAAGTCACAGATAATTCACAATAGGCCATTGAAATAGTCACAGTCCCTCTTTAATGTCATTACTTCTATGGAAAATGCATGTTTTACACCTATTTATGGACTTTTAAAGACTGGTTTACAGCTATGTACCGTAGGAGATGCAGGCGAAGGATTTGCATCTCAGGGATTTGCAATGTGTTCCAGCCCTGGGGATGCAAGCATAACTCCAATGCTGGGACTTCATGGGCTGGGAACCTACATTAACTCCCTCTGGAAATATACAAGCTGTCCCCTTATAGACATGCTTATTTCTAACCACAGGCAGATATTGCCTCCCCGAGAGTCCTCTCTTGTGGTATGGGATGGTATACGATATACCTTCACATGCTCAGTTACCTGGATATGAATTCAGTTCTCAAATCATTCTGGTATACCACACATGCTGTGGCTCAAAATATTCAATCATACCATGGGATCCTTTGTGAGGAGCAATAATTTTACCTGAAGTAAGAGTTGTTTTTTACAACAAGAACCAAAGCAGAAGCCCATTGAAGCCCATTTTCCTTCTTTTCATGACTCTTATTACCACCAATTAATTACCACTTCCTGAGGAAGATAGCATCACTTTAAATGCACCCGAAGAAAGATTTTTCCATGCAGTTTCCCTATAGGAACCAGGCAGATTATCCTGAGAATGGATCACTTCACGCATACACCATATACTCTACTTCACCTAAAGATTCGCACTGAAGAACTGGTCAGGCCAATGCAGTTTAGGTAACTCTACAAATATTCCATAAAGGTCCTTTTTTCTTAACACACACATCTGAGAAATCCTGTCACTAATGTCACAGTCAGTCAAGACTTCTGATATCAAAAAGGCTTTTACCCATTTTCAGGGCATTGCTGGATCATTGGATCTTTCTACAGTTGCATAGATCTTGCTTTCGAGCCTCCTCTAACTTTTTGGAAACATTTCTACATATTAACACTTAAGAAAGTGGGCACAGAGCAGACACGAGCAAACCGAAATAGAGGAAAACTGAAAACACTGGCATTTCTCTCAGTACATCAGTTGTGAAAGTGCTATTTCCAGATAGAATTCATCATAAAAAGAGAAGTTTCTAGTTAAGCAAGAAGTGGTATTAAATTCCACTTAAGTCTAATTTCTGTGGTCATATTTGAATCATGAGCCATTTCTAAAATGTCATGTATTTCTAACTCTGATGAACTGGGACCCTGACAACACCGGAGCTTGTAAGCTGTGTTTGAAGCTATTTTCAAACATGGTAACAGCCTAATATGGTTACAACACAATTTATTAATTGCAGCTATACTTGCTAAGAAATTATGCTGTGCAGTATCTAAGTAACATCATAATTTTAGCTAGCCTACTTGTTTCAAAAGTAAAAATTTTTTAAAAGCCTGTTTGCTACAGAAAGTGAATGCTTGTTAAAACTGTACTTCCTTAAAGGAATTCAGAAACACAGATATGAGGCACAGCTGGTTTACAGAAGGCAAAACCTAATTCTTCAGACCTGTGCATCATACTCCAAAAGCTTTCTGTAATTATCTGCTTGTTTACTTTTAAGCAATTGCTTTGGAGGAGCCCCCCAGTGAGTGTTGTGTGCTCTGCAGAGGGGTCAAGCACAACACACAGGCTGCACACTGCAGGTTTGCCTTCAAAGAACAAGCATACACAAAGGTATTTAGGTGCCTAATTCCACTTATATCCACTCTCAGTGAAATGGATAGAGAGCAAGTGCCTCTGAGGACATGATCGTTTGACATCAATGCGGATTCCCCAAATGGATCCGAGTCCATGCTCTTATGGACAGCAAAACAGCAGAAAATAAAAACCATTCTGCTTTGTGGCTTCCTTATCCTATTCTGTATTGGAGTTTCTCTAAGACCATGGTTTCTGGTAGAGGACATAAAACCAAACACTCTGGTCTAATTAACCAGAGTTTTTCATACTAATTAGGAACAACATGAGCATTAAGCAATCAATAGGACACCTTATGCCACTTTAAGTCTGCTTTGACTACTTCTGGTTCAGCTGTACCCTTGAAGCATATTTGGAGGGTTCTTCCTGACACCCTCCCACGCAGCATCAATTTTTAGCAACAATAATTTTTCCCATTACACCAGAAATGGATAAGCAACATTGTTAACCAATGTGATGCAGCTGAAAGTCAGATGTAAAGTGCATATCGAGGAGCCAAAGGATATTTTTTATTATTTTGGTAAAGTATTTTGATTACTTCTAATGTGATTTTACACTTGACCAATGAGTAACATAGTATGATATTCACCACACTGCGAACAAGCTGCATACAGACTTGTTTAACACACACATCCCACTCAGGAGCAAGGGGAACCGTGCTCCACCATTCACTGTACACACAGCAACTCACTTCCAAATTCATATGAAATAACAATGTGATAATTTTTTCAAAAGTCATTTAAAACTCTTTCTGAATAACTTCTTAAGGACAGCTGGCAAGGAAGTAATATGTCCTAAGTACAGATAAAAACAGAAAACCTGTAAAGCATCTTTTCCAATTGAGAGGCTCAACTGCTAAAATTAGTTCTTGGAATCTCTCCTTTGGGTGCCAGTTCAGATCTTGCTCCAAATGACCACTAACTAACAATCCTCCTGACTTCGAAATAATCTACAACTACTCAATAAGACCTGTTTGCCAATTAGGTGCATGCAACCCCCTCACAAAACATCACATTCTCATACCCTTATTTTAAAAAACACGCTTTTGTTCCAGTGTCCCGAAACTAACTGTACAACCACAAAGAACTCAGATGCCCTCTCAATCCCCACTGGAAGTGACAAGTGAGTCCTTCTAAAATTGCAGACACATACTGTCAAGTGCAGGTGTTTGTAAACAAGTTTGGAAATGTTTCTAATTATAAACCATAGGAGCTAAAATTAGAAGTCCAATCCGCTAGCCTTAAAAAAAAGAACTTCCAAAAGTGTTCATCTAAATGAGAGCAACCAGTTTCATTTAGTAACAAGAGCAGAATTCCTGTGCCAAGCAGCACACTGCTCTTTATTGAACTTTCCACTATGAGTTACATTTCTTGAAGGAAAAAAAAAAGTATTTGATAAGAATTTTAATTTGCTGTCATACTATGATACTGTATATTTGAAAGTACAATCTAAAAATACCCTATTCACAGGTCTCCCGCGTTTCATACAATTGTAAAAAGGGAAAAAAAGAACGTTCCCAAATCTTCTGAATCTGTCTTGGCTGACAACATCAAAGTTCAGCTTCTATGGGGAGCTTCCCACGCTGACCTTCTGAGAACTCCAACCAAACTCTGCTTGAGGGAGCCTTACTCTTCTGGATGAAGTTCTCCTCAATAACCTCAACTACTGCAAAGCTTGGCTTGCCTGGCACAAAACTGCTAAGAGACAAAACTCAGAAGGGCAATCCCAGAGCTCTGGCTGATGGAGCTCTCAGGATGCTGTCACTGAACTTGAGATGTCCCAGACTTGTCTTCTCTACTCTGATGTGGAGGTCAGAAATGTAGCTCTAAGGAGCCACATGCTTTGACCAACACTTCAGACAGAGGCTGAGAAAAGGCAAATCCTACAGTCCTCATACACCATTTACAGTGCACTATGATGAGATAGTGCAGGCACAAAGATGGGCTTTACCTTTGCAGAAGCTTAGGGAGAAAGCAGAGCTAAGGGAGAGGGAGCTCTTTTAAGGGGAAAGAAAAAAGATTAATTAATCTCATTATTTCTTAAAGGAACCATAACAGCACATTTGAGCACACCAGAATAGCTTCTGCTGATTACAAGTGAGCAAACATGAAACAACTGCAGAGGCTCAACTACGGCCTTGATTCAAGAAAGGGGTCATCTCCTGCGGCACTGCCCTGAAGAAAATGGAAAGGGACATGGATTAAACAGTGAGGACCTGCTCCAGGAACAAGGTGGGACTGGCCCTGCCCAGCAGATATCCCTCTGTTCCCCACCTACAGCACAGGCAGGGGCTGAGAGGGGCAGGGAAACAACAGCTCTTCGTCCCCTGCACAGCCAGCCTCCCCCTCCTACTCCACTGGGATGTTACGTGACAGAGGAAAAGCCCAAACCCATCCTCCTCAAGAACCAGGACAGAAAGTTAGTTGCCCATGTCTCATCACAGTCAGGGAGCTATTTCACGTAATAACCATTATCCAACCTTTCCTTTTCCTTCCCTTCATTTTCTTTTTAGACTTTACTCTGTAAAAATAACAGTGTAAAAACAATTTTTTTCTGAAGAGCCTTTTGAAATTCGCTGCCTTCAACAAACACGACCATACCAGTTTAGTGCTGTACAGTCTTGTACCCAGCAAGTGCAGTGCTTTCCAAACAGGAGATCTGCAGGTGGCACTTCCTTTGCTGCAAGTCATAATACCATAAAATAATGGAACAGTTTGGGTTGGAAGGGACCTTAATGATCATTTAGTTCCAACCCCACTCCAATGGGCAGGGACAGCTTCCACTAGACCAGGTTGCTCTAAGCACCATTCAACCCTGTCTTGAAAACTGCCAGAGCTGAAGCATCCAGTTTCTCTTGGCAACCTGCTCCCAGCGTCTCACCATCCTCACGGTAAAGAATTTCTCCCTAATGTCTCATCTAAACCTGCCCTCTGTCAATTCAAAGCCATTTTACCTTGTCCTATCATTACACCCTGTTAAAAAGTGTGTCCGCATCGTTTCTTACAGGCCGCCTTTAGGTACTGAAGACTATAAAATCTCCTCAAGGAGATTTTCTCCAGGCTGAACAACCCCGACTCTCTCAGCCTGTCTGCATAGGAGAAGTGCTCCAGCCCTCTGAGCATCTTTGTGGCCTCCTCCAGACTCAGTCCAAAGGTTGTACATTCTGCCCGTGCTGAGGACACCATAACTGGACACAGCACTCTGGGTGGGGTCTCACCAGAGCAGAGCAGAGGGGGAGAATCCCCTCCCTCAACCCACTGGCCACGCTGCTTCTGTTGTAGCCCAGGACACAGTTGGCTTTCTGGGATGCGAGAGCACATTGATGGGTTTTATTGAGCTCCACATCAACTAACCTGGAACTGCTTATCTCTTTAGCATTCCCTGTCTTTTTAAGCCATTTTAAGCCAATTCCTTTTTTTTTTTTTCTGTGACATAAAGAAGGGATGGAGAAGCCACTTTGGTGAAGGGACCACAGTAGTAAGGAACAGAGTGATGGTGCATCTCACCTGCAGCTGGTGGCCTCTACCCCTCTTCCCAGGTTTGGGTACCTCATCCAACCCCTTCCTGGCGAGTGCTGTGAGAGCTCCCTCTCCTGTTCCAGTTTAACCAGCGTTAGACCTTGTCCTACTGGAAGCGTGGCCTGAGGGAACAGAGCAGCTTCTAAGAGAGTTTCAGTGAACTAGGTTTCCTGCTAGAAACTGGCACCAAAATCAACTCCCTGAGGAGGAATAAGTATAAACTTCCAACTAAAACCTATATGAATCTATTTCTTTATTCTTTTTCTTTATAAACATAGATATTTAGTCACATGCCCAAGTTTGTATAAATACAATGGATATTGTGTATATACAATATATACACATATACACCCACACATGTATGTGTACACACACACACACACACACACACGGAGCATTGAAAATCTTTAATGCTACTAACCTCACTGCTCTTTTAATTCAAAGCAAGGATAAAAATGATTTGTTTCTACAAGCCCATCTAACCTTCTGAATGTACCTGTACTGGACTCACCTAGAAAAACATTTTTTCCTAAATGAATACATATTGGAGTTGTGTTTGCAAGTCTAAAAAACCTAGGCTTTTCACTGGGTATATAAATATTTTAATTAACAATAAGTATGTATTTAGGAGATTCTGCATCAAAGTCTAGATCAGATAGGGCAATTAACCCATTACAGTTTTTCTAAGATTTTAGATGAAAGAAAATACATTTAGGAAATGCATAATCGGACTTAAATTAAGCATTTGAGTGGTAAAATAATCTCAGATAGTGCTTTATTTCTAATATTTTCTGCATGCTCAAAATGAAAGCATGAAGAGCAGCGCAATTGCATATATCTTCTACCAAAAATAGCTGAAAAATACTATAGAAGAGTGCCTGCTGGGTTGGTTATAAAAGTAAAGTATAATCCATTAACTGCTAATTAGAAGCATCAGAAGCAGGCTTTGCTGCAATAAGAGCTGGCCCCTAAGTAGATGTTTCTGTAACCATTTAAAGGCACAGGGTTTCTCCAGTTGCTGAGAATGGAGCTTGGATGGTTTCAGCATAAAGGCCATGTGAAAAGAGACTATGGCACTTGGCCATGTTACCCAGCTGTTTTCTAAATATGATGACAGGTGCCATTTTTTCCATTTGATCGTGGAACGTAATACATCTTCAAACAAATTTTCCCCAACTAGCCTGGTGCAGTTACATTTCAGAGATTCAAATATAAGAATGTTTGCTTTTTTTTCTCTGACAGACACATATTGCAGGGTCTTTGGCAGATATTTCATTATCGGCCTTTTTCTCAAAGCTGATTTTTTGGTTTATGTATTATTTTGCTTTTTACTGCTATTGTAGGAGGGAAAGAATAAGCGCTTGGGCAAAGGATTTAATTCTGTAGGAATTAAAAAAGGGGGGGGGGGGAAGCTACTATTTATTATTAGACAATAAATTTGACTTAAATAAGGAAGGATTCTCTCCCTCTCTGTTCACTACTTTCTAAAGGATGAGAAGTATTGCCATAATTTCTCCTCTTCTTTATTTGATTAGCTACCTGGTCAAACTGAGCTCCTTTGCTACCACTGAAAGGCCAAACAGGTCTTTTGATCCATTTGCCTATGAAAAGGTCTTAAGGGTTCAGGGCAAAAAAAAGTGAAGCCAGAAGAAACCCCAGCACTCCAGCTCCCTGCAGAAGTACCTGAGACACAGAAAGCAGCAATTATGGACATGAGCAACAAAGAGATGAGGCCTTGAAATGGACAACAGGCTCCAAACCCCAGCCACGCTGCATGTGGAGCCAAAGGGAGCTCAGCTTCCTCCAGGGCTGGAGTGGCCTCGAGCAGTGCAAGAGAACAGGATACAAGCCAGGCTGCATAACTCGAACAGTCAGGAAAAAACCAAGCAGATAACTAACTTCCCATGTTAAAAAAGGGATATAGCTAGCACAAGGGGAAATAGTTCAGGTCAATGCTTTGGGCTTTTCATCTCCATGGACCGATCAACTAGCAGACATAGGAAGAAAATTTGTGTGGGGCAGGAAATGAGGGCATTTAGCTTTTTTCTTTCTGCCCTATTTTCATCTACAACACGGAAGAAACTTGTTTCTTTCTTTTAAAATGGTGAAATAGGGGCATCCATTAAGAAAAATTAAGATAGTAAGAAATCATTTTTGAACATTAAACATCTAAGAAACAACAAAACTAAGACTACAGTAGAAACAATAAAATCAAATTTAGTTTAAACCAATGTCTGAAATATTTGTTAAACCTGGCAGAAGCTCTTACAAGGCAGATGAGTATATCTGTTTTCATTCTGTATGTAAGAAAACAACCGTAAAATGCCCCAAAGCCACGGAGGGAGTCAGTGTCAAAGACATGATTAGTAGTTCAGAAGTTATCTGATTCGGGTCACATGGTGTTCCAAAAACCAAACCTAAATATAGCATGCAAGAGATCCGCACAAAGAGCAATCCCATGATGGGAGCACACTAAACTCTCCACAAAATTAATTAGGGTTATTTTGAGGCAACCAAAGGAAAGCAAAAAAAAAAAAAAAAAATCAATCCTTGCCCTGCCCAGTTCTGCAAGAGCAGATGTCCCTGGTATGGACAAGCCCCAGTGTGCAGCCCAGGCACTCAGGGAGATGGTTCCTGGGGAAAACCCCACACGGAACCAATGTGGGAAGGTGGGTGGGGGGCACAGTGTGGCTGTATTAAGGAATGCAGCTCACTGGGGAAGAGGATGACCCTGTCAGCAAGGAAGCAGGATGACCAGCAAGGATGACCAGCAGGAAGCCGATACTAGGGTTCTTCTGTTGCTGTTAACAGCATCCTCCTAACACAGAAACAAAACCACCTTTTTGGGATGGGAAAGACCATGTAAACAATACCCTTGGCACAAACCAAGACTCTGGGAAAAAAACCTAAAGCTTCCCAAGGCAGAATGGAAAGAAAATGCCCTGTTGGAAGTTGTTACCCCTGAAATCTTCCATTAGCTTTGCCCCTTGACAGGGAGGAGGATTTTCTCACGAAACACAGCCTAAAGAGCTACTTCTAACAGCCTTCCCTACGTTTAGGCATAAGGAGCAACCTCATGGAAAAGCGTGCAGGTCCTCAAAAGGCAGCGGGAGCAGGAAAAGGGAGGAGTGTTCCTCAGGTCTTTTGAGTTTCTTTTGGTCCCTCTCTGTTTAGTGGCCACACTGTTTCCTCTGTTTCCTGAACACTGAATTGCCATGTGGCTTCTGACCTCTGCTGACCTACAAGCCGATTTCAGCCAGCTGGCCTAGCTCACAATTTCCCTATAAAACGTATTTTCAAAAACTAAAAATCTCTGCTGGTGAATGCCACAGCGAAGGCTTGAGGATGACCACAATCATCAATTTAGTTTGGCATCACCTTCATTCCTAAGTACCAGGGAAAGCACCATTCTTCCCTCAAGCACTAGAACATGCGGGACACGTTGATGTTACCTTGAAGACCCGGGCAAATCCGAAGCAGGGGCTACAGAGAGCAGGACAAAGTGCAGGACAAAGCTGAGAAGAGGCAGAGTTGTGAGGAGTGCTGCTGTCAGCAGGTAGAAAGCAGGCTCTTGAGCCCAGACCACGGAGCAGGTGCTCCAGAAGGCAGGTAAGAAAACAGAGTGAGCATGGGACACAAACTGCAAATTCCGGCTCCAACGCTTCAGGCCATTAGCAGGTGCTTCAGGCAGTCATCCAAATCAAAGTAAGAAAGTGGAAAGAGCCAAATGCTGGTTAAAGAGGTTTGCTAACATGAAAATCCCAGAACGGGCAGATAAAACATTCCCCCATTGTGGGAGCAGGCTAGTAAGAAAAGAAAGAAAGAAACAAAAAGCATATGCAATTTTTGTAAAAACGGCTGCGTTGGGGATTTTGCTATCCTGTACTCAAGCCCCGAGATGCAAATGTTGGCTGGGATGCTGAGATCAGCAGTTATATGTCCTCAGGTGGTTAGAGACAAGACAGAAAAGAGCTGGCATTTGGGGAAAATAGAGGGCCCATTTGATAACGCTTCACTTGAGCGCAAGAGGGTTTCCCCTGTGGGTATTGTCCCAAAGAAAGCTCCAGGCAAGTTTAGAATGGTTCATTACTTGTCACATCTAGAAGGTGAGTCAGTTAATGATTACACTGACTCCCTTTTGACTCCAGCTTCACGTGTTTTCAATCTGAGAACTGTGCTCTCATCAAGTCAAATACCACTCACCACAAACAAATAGGGAGGGTATCTGCTTTTTAGATATTCACGGCACAACCGTAGTTATTTTATTTGCCAGGATTTTGCTGGCGCTTTACAAACCATATTTTTGGTAGCCAATACAATGTTAGGGGGTGTCACTTTTCTATAATAACATACAGTTCAGAGACCTGGCACTTGCTTTATTAGGATGAGTCTCCAAAGTGCCCAATATCGGGGCCTTGAAAGGATCCTTATAAAATCCGAATATCTACTTCCTCAACCATTAATTCCCCAAGGTCTCCTCAACCTGGAACAACACTACCTGGTTTAATTTACCTTACACAGACATAAGAAATAGAACTGGCTACTCCAAATAGTTGTTGGTGCAGGCTAACTATATTGGCCAATGATAGTATATTTTAATCAGATGGTCACTTGAACATTACTGGTAAAGTTCTCCTCGCTGAGGCTTGCATCCCTTGCCAGAGGCTAGCAGGCTTGACAGAAGGAGAGAAACAAATTCCTTTTATCAGAGTAACATGAGTCAATATGTGGAAAGATACTTCCATCTGCTCTGTGTTTCTGGTGACATGACATTACCGTACAATTTGGTATACGTTTATAAAAGAATAGATAAAACAAGATGGCTCAGCTACTATCATTTATGTTCCACATGTATGGGGAGTTCTCTCAGGCCATTTTCTATAGGAGTGGCTAAGAGTCATTATAGAAATTCTGAGGGAAAAAAACATGTTGCTGTTTATTTCAGAGAGTTAATGGCACAGACAGACAACTATGGTGCACTTCCAAAAAAGAAACAAATTCTCTTTCTCAAATTGCTCTCCAAGGAGACGCATTTGGTCAGGTACAGGAATCACCAAAGGAACCTGCTGCATCCAGCAACTTGCAGACACACACAACCTACTAAACACAACCCGTGAGCGGAGTGGCCTGTGCTGTTTCTGCATTAATTTTGTGTCCCTGTATGTTACCAGATCCCTGAGACTTTCATGGTCTGTGGGCAGCAAATCGGCTGAGCCAAAAGGGAAGGTTCCACCTGACTAGGCCAGGAGGAGCTATATTAAGCTTGTCTCAGCTGGAGGTCATTCTGCATATTTTGAAGGCTACTTTCTTGGTAGTTGGTCAAGCAACCAGTGACCAGAAATTAAGAACCTAATCTATATAACAACCATAATTCTCAGAACACTTCTGGAGTCCAGACCCTACATATAGAAAGTTCTTAATTTCCAAAATGTTTGACAAAAGCCATTTCTCTCAGGGCCAAGCAGACTCTTGGGTTTGTTAAGCACTTGCTTCATGTCTCATTTCTAGTAGGCTGCTGGTAGCCCTGCAGCCAAGCATTCATTTTCACAATTCCAAGACATTTTTTGATACTTCCTGACCAAATGGCTTTGCAGTAGAAATTGGTTTCTGCCACCATCTGTTGTTCCATAGTTCGGAAGGGCTAACATTTTCCTTCAAGAGGGAAAAAGTTGGGGAGGATGCATGGCCAATGCGAATGGAATAGATATTCTTTTCCTTACTGTCACTTTATAGGGAAGGCTTGGCCTATTTCTCAGCAGCTGTGAAATTGTCATCAGCAGGATTCTTTACAAAGCTTGGTGGCATATGGAATATATTGCTCACTTCTTAATACTGAAAAAACAACCTTACTGCATAACTGAGCTAGGCAAAGAAAGCAGGTGTTTGATAAAAAAAATATTCATCACGCATCAAGCCTCTATAGACTTTGTAGAAACTCTAGACAAGGATATTTTGGAGAGAATTATGGGTTTGAATTAACTAAATAATATTTTACAGAAGCTCCTAGGCTCCAGAGGTGGGACAGTCCCTTAAAAATGAGCAGGTGAAACAGGATAACATCATATCCTGCCATTCACAAAGGCAACATTCACGTTCCACACTGAAGGAAAGTGTCATCCTCCCCTTTATAAGACATTAAATACTGCTACAAGGTTCCCATCTCCATTTCTGATGTGGTAAGAGACTATTTAGCATCAGTTTTAGGCCTTTTTGTCACAGCCTGGCCTTATTTTTACAGCTTCTTAACCAAGAAGTAAATTAAACAAAATAATAACAATAATAATAAGAATAAAAAGACATGGCATTCTGGTAATCATACACACTGAATTGCAAACACAGGGCTAGAACTGCAGGAGTTTAGGTTCTCACTACAGAAGACACACAAAAAACAAAAGGTAAATGAGCTTGTTGAATATGCTGGTCTTTAAGTAGTTAAGAGCATTTTCATACACAGCCAGAAATAAAAATAAGACGCAGTATCAGAAAAGGGAGTATGATGTGCTGCAGTTACGTGCCCACCGCTGTATACTGCCCAGTGAACGCCCACTCAGCCACCCCTGCACACACACATGCAGATATATTCAGGGTCAGCTGTGCCCTGCTGCACCTAGAATGGCCCCAGCAGGTGAAACCAAAGGCCCACTTAGGC
Organism: Melanocharis versteri; assembly: GCA_013397845.1. NCBI lineage: Eukaryota > Metazoa > Chordata > Aves > Passeriformes > Melanocharitidae > Melanocharis > Melanocharis versteri. The sequence goes on along the minus strand of VZTG01008997.1, from coordinate 19,346 downwards.
TGACAGGCTTGTCCGGGCCAGCGGCAAACAGCAGACGCTTAGTGAAGGTCATGGAGCAGGCGTATAGTGACAATTCCCCAGACCACTCTTCCCAACATCCATCTATTTGCGGCTCAGAGACTTCCTCTAACACAATATATACAATTTTTCCAGATTACTGAGCTGCTTTTAGAAATCTTCACTTGCAGTTACAGATGATTATTCAGAGCAAGGTTCTCCAGCTACACTGCATGTTTCTTGTACTAAGTGAGCTATTGCATAGCGATACGGAAAAATCCAGCCTGCTGCCCTCATCCCAGAGGGAAGGGCAAACTGAATATTTGGGCAGCGCATGCTGCCTGAGCTGCTGTACAGGTCTTCTGTGCACAGTCCAGATAGAAAAGGGGTCTGCTGCAGCCATGACATTGCACAGCAGGAAAGGTCCCTCTGTGATGGTGGAAGTTTGGAAGTCCTGTCCTATAGGCTATGATTTTGAGCTGCACATATACTCTTAAAGCCATAAATACAGATCTGTCATCGATGGGGCTCTGAAGCTACCCTTTGATCTCCTGTCACGGTTTAGATAAGTGGCCTTTTAGCAAAACAGGATAGGCAGCACATTGCTGGACACTGAAGAAGTACCAGCTACATGGACAATCACGGGACAGCATGCACCTGTCACTTCCCCACAGCAACACACCAAGAGGTCATCGCTCTTCCACAGGCATCCAAAAAACCAGTTCTTGTTCACGGTTCAATATGTCTGCTATTTATGCACCTCCTCATTGCTCAAGTAGCTACTGTGTTCTTTACCACCCAATAAAATGTGATTAGGCCAGAAAAAGAGAGGCCAAAGGAAAGTGCAGTGCGCAAGAACAAAAGACTCTCCTGGCAGTTTCACGCTCTATTCATGTAATACACAAACCAAAAATAACACAGACTAAAGCCTACTGTCTAACTAAGCAGGCTTAAATAATATTTAGCTCTTTCTATCATCCAGAAATCTCAATATACTTTACAAAGGTGTGCAGACTGGGAAGAGCCAGAATGCAAGCTACTCCTAGGCATTTGCTTTTTCCATTAGACTGCATCACTACCTCCAAGTATGAGCACAATTCTCTTGCAGCTGGCATGAAAAGACACATGTGTGCATTAAAGGAATAGTTTTTCCTTAATTTCCAATGCACTGATTGCTTTTAATACATTGTTTCAGACATTCTGTGAATAAAAATAACAGCTTACCCTGCACCTATATTACTCTAACTACTACTACATGTGCAAGTAATACTTCATGCAAGATGCAGTCCTCCCTTCAGTTACAGTAGGAATGTAGTCAATAATCAAACTATAAACGCCTCTTCTCAAAACCTCGATTCAAGGAAAAAGTAGGTTTAACAATCATCAAGAAAAAATAAAAAAAATATGATTATAGAGGAAACAAAGATAAAACCACGAAGATTTTGGTAGAAATACGGAAAAGCCAGTGCTTTCCTTCAAAAGAGACAAGCTTGAAGAAATTAACACAGAAGGAGTGTTTCATAACAAAATTCAAATACCAACATGGAGCAGAAATATTTGGAAAGCTCGAAGTCTTACTTTCAGCATGACCTGTCAAAATCAGCATGGAGAGCAAAGTGAGTTGATAAAACATTCCTGTGTTCACTTGCACTCTCAAATCAGAAAGCTTCTGTCAACAAGTTCTGGTCTTTGCTACAAAAGTGGGAATCCACAGTAACACCTCAAAAGGCTGAGGATAGACTTCAGATTTACACCTGTGAAACCACACTGATTATTTTTAAATATTTGTTGAACAAATTATATTTTGCATACATCAATGCCTATGGACTTCTGAACAAGGGCCGTAGCTAATATAAACAGCATATGAAAACAAACACTCATCAAGGTTTTTTTATTTGGTTGAAGTTTTTTAAGGTTTGCAATGAAAATAGTATTGTTCAGACCAAAAAAAAAAAAAAAAGGCCAAAGAAAAGGAAAAAAATCTACCAAAATTTCATCTCAATTCTCTTCAGTTAGCACTGTTGGTGTTTGTGTAAACTCAGTTCAGGCAAGACACAAATAGCATCTTTTTAAGCTAATGATTTTCACCACAGGCCATCTAAAACAGGTGTTAAGAGTGGCCCTGAAACAGATCCCATCTGTGTTCACCTAAGTTAGTTTATTTTTGTTTTGCTCCATTTTAATGTATGTATACATCCTGTGTTTTCAGCTTGTCTTTTCAGCCCACTCCCATCCTCCGCACTCCCAATCTGTCAGCCAGACTCCAGGGACAGGAATTAAAAATGACCACGTTTAAAAACTGTACCTCTCTGCGTAACAGACTTTACAGAAGCGGAAAGACTAAAAAGCTGAAAAGTTCCCCACGGTCTTTGCCTATTAAATCCCACAGCTTGCCAACAGCAGGCCACGTTCTGGTGTCAAAGAACAGGGCACCGGCTTGCGTTTCTGTGTGATGGAAGAGCTGGGGTACTCCTGCCTCTTTACATTTCACATCACACTGTTTATGGAGAAAGTTGACAACACTGAGATGCTCAAAAACACCCTGTACTATTACACAGAGGAAGCAAGATGCTTGCTGAGAAATAGTGCTGACACCAGAATACGGTTGATTCAGCACGGGTGACAAAAGCTTATTTTCGGTTGGTTCAGGCAGTATTTGATTAAAATAGGATTGAATCCTCATCAGACTTGCTTAAAAATAATTTTACACCCATCCCATCGCTCTGCATCATTCTCCATCTTACAGTATTTTCCACCATTAAACAGAAAGAGGTAAGTTTCTGTTCATCAGATGAGCAAAGAGGTAGGCAAAGTCCTTGAAAAGACTAATGCAAGAAAGTAGATGGAAGGATTCAGTCAACTGGCAACCAAGCAGAACCCTTCTGATATTTCCCACTGAGAAGTAACAGGATCTGGGCTATAGATATGTTTGTCAAACGTATCTATAGCAGGGATAATTAAGTTAGTGCAGCAAACTAGGTGCATGCTTTGAAGTGTTCATCCAGTTGCTATACTGACTTTTCTTTCACCTGGTAGGTTAAGCTCACCATCTCCTCACACTTATTTGCAGACTCATGACCTATCCTCTGTCCTCATTATCACTTCGTTTCTGATAGCTGAACATCTTGTAAATGATATTCAAAGGTTTTGTTATAAATAAAGGAGACAAATAGAAGCCTAAATACAGACTTCTGTCACCGAGGAATAACTGCCTGGTATTTCTTATGGCTCCTATTGCCAAGGAGTTCACATAACTTTACAAGCAAACAAATACTCTTCTAAGGTAGATATTGCTACTTTTTCCTTTTTTAAGGCCTCTTATGATTAGCATCCAAAACCTTGATCCTCAGTTTCCTGTAACTGGAAAAAACTGAAAAGAAAAAAAAAAACCACAACATCCTTGCCCTCCTTTGCAAAAAGCCCCATGGATGTTTCAATTTCTATACTGGTACCACTCAGAATAACAGGGTCAAAATATAAAACAGAAAGCTTTAAACCCCCTGTCTTTGGCAGTAATTTTTTATTCCACAATATTAGCAGCAGTGACAGCTTTCCTGTAAAGATCAAACCTAATGCCATGGTGAGGATTCTGCTGGGGTTTCTGTCACTGGCAAGAGCAGCACCTGAGTATGCAGAACCTACAATGATATCCAGACCGATTCACACTGATCTCAGTGAAGCCACGACATTATCTTGTATGCTTTTCCATACAGCTGGGGAGTGATTTCACATGCAAAGATCTTCACTTATCTACATCCTTCTACAAATCAGAGTTCTCCGCTGTCTGTTCTTCACCCAACTCAACAGGGGCCTATTGATAGTCTCCAATTTTCTACATTAGGTTTCTAAGGCAAAAAATATTATTACCTTTATTTAAACCAGTGTATTTCTAACCGGGATAGGACTCTGCACACACAAGACAGGTCCAAGACCTGTAGCTTGTAGCCCGACAGACTGGATCGGGACATGCACTCCTGAATTTCACTCCACTCAGAAACAACTGGCATTTACTTCTGAGCAAGAGACACAATTATGATAAAGATAGCACATGCCCTTGTGCCTCCTCTGTTACACCATTTCTACTTATTTAGTCAGAGACATGCATTCTGGGTATTTATGGATCTGAGAAATCCCAGATCAGACATGAGCACCGTTGACAGGGCAAGACACTGCTCTAACTGTCCTTGTATTGTCCATCCTGTGGGAACACATGGCTTTCATTTTCCAGTAACATCAGACATAGGCATCCGTTTTAACCTATCCATTTGGCAGAAAAGAAAAAACACTCTCTCACTGCACTTGGTTGTTGCATCTTTGCCTTTATTTCCAAGTTACTCCTTAGTTATGGTTATTGTCCCCAGTATTGCATTTCTCAGGACACTAACAGGCTGGCTGAAATCATATCTCCATTTTATACGAGGGCAGAAAAATCTCACCTGAAGTCCTTTACCTGTACCTATAATAAAACAACCCATGAAACTGCCTTAGAATTCTGAGTCAAGCAGCAGACTTACCTCCCATACCTCAGCTGTTTACAGAGGCAAAGCAAATAACCAAGATGGGACTCAAAAGCTTGCCCTGAAAATAGGACCCCCTGCTTTTCTGAGGGCTGCAAGCCCATCTCAGGAGCAGCACCTCACCAGGACTGATGTGAAGCCCACGGCCTGACAGGCAGCCGGGGACCCCACGCGCAGAGCCACTGTCGGTGTTGGGAAGCAATGGTGAGCAAGGGAGACCAAACTTCCTCCTACGTGCAAACTTGAGATTCCATTTTCTGCAAGTTTACCCCCAATGATTAAAATGTTCTGTAATTTACCCTTAAAAGCCAGTCACGATGGGATCCACCAGAATCGATCTGTTACCTTTTACCTCCCCACATACCCGCTGTGTGCCTTTCATAAGTAATATGGTTTACCAGATGAATGCTGGCAATATTTTCCACTAATTGCAAGAGTTACTAAACTGAACCTTAACTAAAATTAAGTTGACTATTAAAAGCTCAATGAGTAACCCAGCGAACGGAAGCACAGTGCATAGGATCTAGCAAGCACGCAAGTGATCTGGCAACCACCAAGGCACAATACTTGCTGAACTTCCTATACCTAAAATTGGTTCCATACAATAGTCATATGTTCCTGATGTATGATGAACTAATGCTCACAAAGTTTGTGTGCACTAAAACGCCTAAGTAAATGTATAATAATTCAAGCATGCTACTCTGAAAACACAAAGTGAGAGGATTGAAAGTTACAGGTTAATTTACAACATATACTCTCCATTAAAATAACAGATCTCTCTGTATCAGTTTTAAAAATACTTGAATAATATCCTTAGCTATTAAGGTGTCATTATCATAGACAGTCCTACAAATTTTACCTACCTCTACATAAACACTTCTAGGCTTTTTAAGGAACATACACTGCACTTGTTTTTATATATTAAGTTTATTCATTGTATATAGGCTCTTCATGACTGCAGTTTCTAAATTTACAAATATATCTTTTTTGTGCTTTTATAATTTCTAGGCTATACTTCTATACAAATATGTTCTACATTCTGTATTGCTGTTTTCAGGATTGTACACAGGTCCATAAATCAAAAGCAGCAAGAAACAATATTAAGATTACATGCAGTCTGGCTGTCTTTGACAAACTAAAAAACTAGGGATTCCCCGAGAAGAGTTCTCTCTCTCAGGGGGAAAAAAAAAATAAGAGAAGAGAAAAAGAAGAATAGTCTCATCTAATAATGTGGATAAAAGGTACTTTGGTACAAAAAGACAGAATGATTCAGGAGAAATTCTAAGAGATTTCCTAAATACTGTCCCCATTCAAAAAAAAAAAACCAACAGTATTTTAAAAAAGAGAAGGTCAAAGTGGACATATGCAGAGTTACGTGAAAGAGTTAAAGCTATTGATGAAAGACTATTTGCTGATAAGGATGCATCTATTTGAAATAGGATAGCATTTGGGACTACTCGAACAAAAGTCTACAGAAAACTGATAAATCAAGGAACTGAGCAGGATTTAAACAAACAACAGACATGGCTGAGAACACATGAAATGTCACGAGTACAGCTGAGAAATAAGTGATGGCACAGGACCACTTACTCTGCTACTAACAAGACATTTGCTTTGGCCTCCGCAGAGTGAGACAGCCGTCAATCCTGCCACAGCTCCAGAAATGCTTGAGACTGAAGCCCTAAAAAAAGTGGTTATTATTTCTGGGTGTGCACATGGAACACCCCAGCAAGTCTGGCTTTCAAAAAACAAAACAACCACCATGTATCACAGTCAGGTGAAACCCCAAGTGACTTCTTGCAGAAAAGCGCTCTTCCTCCAAATACTGCTGTTATGAAACACCAGGGCCTGGATTCTCCAAGAAAACCTCTGGGAGCAATGCTAGTTTCACATCCCAGCACCCAACAGGTGCTGTGCCTGTGCCATGGAGCCCTCAGCCCTGCTAGTCACTCCTGTGCCTCCTGTGCCACCCAGGAGCAGCCATCGCCAAGCAAGAACAATTCAGTGCTGCCAGAAGGAGAAGGCCAAGGCCACACTCATCTGTAGCCCCACTTCATCTCTAGGACCTCCATTTTTAAGCAGTGATACTCAAATTTTTTAGTTTCAATACCCTTTTCAAGGTTCCCTTGAAAGGTTCCCAGGTTCCCAGGCTGCTTCTGAAAGAAAGCTACTGGAGGGTCCTTTCCTTCAAGGACACAGCTGGAGAAAGTGAGAAATACTGCACACAAAAATCCACCATTTTGCAAAAAGAGTTTGCACTTTCTGAAGTCTGCTGGGATATGAGGGGAAAGATGGGAGCAGAGAGGCTCAACCTTGTCAGGATGGAAGTGCTTGAGAACAACCAAAGCAGTTCTTTGGCCACCTGGGAAAGCTGGATATTGAAAACGTAGGCACTCACACAGGTTAGGCAACTTCTAAGGTTAGGTGGCAGTTCAGTGGGGATATTGAGGATCTCAGTTTGGGCTTTCAATGCCTAAATCCCACTTAAGTCCCACTTAAGGCATCTAATCCTTTTGTGGATCTGGGCCTAAAGCCTTGCCAAGAAGGAGAGAGTCTATGCATGCAAAAGCTGATGGTCAGTGACAGTCTGGTTCTGTTAAAACTAAACTACACAGAGAACGACCTTATTTTGTACAAAGGAATAATGCAGAATAATCAAAGACACGTTCCAGTCACGGAAAGTTAATGGAAAGTTAATGCAGCTGATACAGATCACAGTCCTGTCTTTAGACCCTACGCCAGTTATGCTGACCTGGAGAACATTATAACCCATAAATCATGAGTCTTCAATAGCTCATGGGAAGAAGTACATTTGGAAATGTTCAAAAGACAAAATGACTACAGAAGTCCTCAAAAAACCACCTCACTTACCCACACCGGCTAAAAGGTAGAACTAGAAAGGAGCAGAAAATTTTATAAAGCACTGTAATGTTTACAAAGAGTTAATAATTCAAAGAACAATATTCTGTTATTCAGTGACCAACTAGTTTGCCATGCTCCATGGAATTAAGTAGTTTCAGTCCAGTTTCTAATAGCCAGGAATCCACCTGACAAAAGTTACCGAGTTATTTTTCACTTACCTGCAGTGCTGATGGCTGTCTCAACCATGAAGTAAAGTGTGAGTGGATGTAGATAACAGTTTATCCTATATTCCCTACACCTTGAGATACAAGGTGTAGGAAATATAGGATATACTGTTATCCACATCCACAAACGCATTTTTAATTTTTTAAAGGTGCCTGTACTTACCCCCCTTGAATTTAGTTGAAAGGACTGCTAATGTGATATTTCATGTACAAATGATCTTACTGACAAAAGTGATCTTGGCATAAAAGTAGAACAGAATTACAACAATAAAATACAACCTAATGTTATTATTCTATATTATTGTCATTACAAGACAGATATCATTAATTATTACTAATTATTTTAATGGTAAACATTTCTGCCAGATCCCAGGCATGCACTGCAACATTTAACTGACTGCAATCACTGAGATTCCTCTTTGGTTAAAAGACTGAGGTCTCCATTTTGGGGATTCAAATACATCTTCCCAGAGCTCTGCTTCAAATGAAAATTCTCCTGCAGCTGCCCATCAACCAGCATCTGAAGTTTATAAACTATGGGAGAAACAAAGGGACCTGTTTCCCAGTTCTTCCTATCTGCAGATGGGCAAAGAGCTCTGGCAGCTCACTCACTAACTCCTGCAAATTTTGCATTACAAAATCAGCATTCAATGCAAAATACAGGAGAATAGAATAAGCACGTATGTCACAGATCATAAAGATGCCAAAGATAGTTTAAGCAAAGGAAAATTGTCCATTCTCCCATGCTACTGAAGTCCATGGAGTCATGGTGCACTCCTTCCTTCCTGAACACTGCATTATTCCCTCCAGACTGAAACGTGGTTTCCTCTGGCAGGCTCAATGATTCAAAAAGCCCCCACCTGGTTTGCAAAGGGTGAAGGAATTACTAACGCTTTGTAATCAGCTCACGGTAAGGAGGCCAGTGTGGTTTCCCTGATTTGCTTGGATATTGGTCTGGAGTCTCACTGTGCTTTCACCTGCATTTTACTTTCAGTTCTGGATTCTTTCCAGGATAAAGACGCAAAGTCAAGGTGGTATCTTTCCTGTCCAGCCACCTCCTCCCTTTCGGTAAAATGTTAATATACTTACAGGTCTGATACACAGGAGGACGCCAATACACTCTTAACACTGACAAAGTCAAACAACAGAAAATATTTTGCANTTCCCCCCCCCCCCCCAATATTCCTGTTTAAATGCTTTCCCTTTAATTCTCAGAAGTATTTCTTTTCAATAGAAGTCAGTCTATTTTTGCCTGCTGTTAATCTATGTATAAACGAAATCTCACCTTCCCGACTCACACAAGCAATTGCCCCTTTGGTCTGGCAAGGCAGCTCAGAAGAATAGGAAAAGCAAGATTTGTCCTGTATCTATCTATCTATGCATTTTAGTGGCAACCTGTGCTTGCCTGAGACTGGTCAGCTGTAAGAGACTGATGAGAATTGTTTGAAATACTTCTAGTTGAAAAATATAGAAATCAAAATTACTGGTAAAACAACATAGATGTATGTGACACGTATGAAATATAGAAATAACCTAGAAAAATAAAAATAACCAGAGTTCCAGCCTAGGACTCTTACAATCTAAGTTTTCCAAATTATATAACTGTCACAAAATACAAATACACAAAACAGTAAGTCAGTACACTGCAAGGTGACAGTATACTGTCTACAGCACAGTAAGGGTTAATTTTCTTGAAGAAGTTTAGGTGGCCATGAAAGTTGTGAATTTAAATTCACACCAATTTGAAATGTTATATTAAATAACGCACAAAGTTAATTTTGCTTGCATTTCTTACCGACTAATATTCCTATTCCAGGCTCCTCCTCACAAAGGCACATCAAGGAAGTAGCACCCAGGAAAAAAAATTAAGGGAAAAACATTAGTGGAATGCAGCAGGCTTGGGGGAGAGACCCATTTATGCAGAGAAAGTGCTTAAGCAGGGACATTGGTGCCTGTGTCTACGGGTACAGAGAGAGGTTTGGTGAGCGCATGCCCGGGCAAGGAGGATTTGGTTATGGTTAGAATTTGTGAGTGACAGCCATGTGACAGCTGGGAGTCAGCAAAGATTTTGTAGGGATGGAAATTCCTGAGACAAGACACACGACTGCTCATGCGATCTGCATGTGCCTATCATCATGCTATATTATAATAGCTGACACCATGGTTTACCAGTTTTCCAAAAGAGAGGCTATAAATTAGGAGAAGGATTTGAGGCACAGTGGATGAGAAATTAAAGTCACAACGTTTAAAAACAAAGGGATAAATATAACTTCTTTTCATGTCATTGAAACAAGCAAACAAAAATCTCCAGTCGAAGTACACACCACCAGTAAAACCTGCATTTCCATTATTTACCTTTAATGACAGGTTATTATTTCCTTAGAATATATATATTTTTTTATTAACTTATCCGGAAAGGTCTGAATCCTACAAGCATGCTTAATTTTTAGTATGGAATAATCCCACTAATTATTCACATATTGTAGCTATTCCTATTCAGGATCAGGGCCTAAGTCACAATGTGCAATTAAGCAGAGGCTTTTCCAAAGAACTGTTTCATTTGCCCTTCTGGAGGTCTTACACGGATGTGAAGCCAGTGGAGATGTGCATTTAAATCAAACCTGAAAAACCGAAATACTTTCCCTTTAACACTGAATTCAAGCCAATACAGCATCACATGACCTTTACCATAATTTCTATTAAAATAATTTCATGTCTGGTTGCTTCTGCTATCCTGGCTCATTTGTATTGTTTACAACAAGTCATTGCTCTCGACAGTTAGTGGTGGCTGAATCCATGGTTACCAGTTTTTACATTCACTGGTTAAATGGAATGCAGCTCTTCAGTGGGGTTTCATGGAGAAAGCTCTTAAGAAACCACAATCCAGCTATCAATCAGGCTAACCTGGGAGAAATTAATCTGATAAACAGAAGTATCGCTGTGTATGAAAAATTTATTGAAAGGGAGCTCAAGGCTTTTATTAGTTGCAGTCACCGAAGTGGACACGTTTGGGTCAGACTTAGTACGGGGAAGACTTGGGTTATGAGGTCTATGTCTGAGATTCATCCATGTTGTGCCTCCTCTGGCGCTCACTGCTAATACAACTATACTGTTCAAGGCTTTAAAAAAAATAAAAATCTCAAACACTTATTTCACCAGAAATGTGCTCGGAATATAAATAGTGCTTAAATACAGGTTCAACCAGACTGCAGTCCCGGCAAAGTAACTTAAACAGACACAGACAAGATAGTAAAACACAAAATAGACAGCCTTGAGTAGAATCCAATTAAGACAAAAAACACCCCAAACAGAGCAACATTGTTAACGACTAAATTAAGCCTGCAAACAAATATATTTTATTGCCACCTAAGAACAATACGGACTAATTCCGTTTGCCTTGTTATTTATAGTTTGGCGTAGGGTGGGGTTGCCAAAATCAAAGAGCAAAGCAGAAACTTATTTGCAAGATGGACCCCCAAATCCTTTAAAAATGCCTAAAAACATAAGAAAAGTTCTTTACAGTTTGATGGCTACAATATTTGTCCCACAAGCTACATGACAGCAACAAATAGTTAAATCAAACATATTACTACTAGCTCATCTACTGCAAAGTCACTGTATCAGAAGCCCGAATTGATTTGTTTCCTTAGAACAAATTGAAAATGAATGTAACATAACATCCGAAAAAAGAAATCCCTCCTGCCCTGCTAATCGGATATCGTATAATGGTTGATTGCAGCTTTGCACCGTGCTATTGTTGCCTATATCATACATACTTACAGGTTCTGGGTTCTTCCAAGAGTTTGGTGCAGTTTCAAGGACAAATGTCTTAAGGAAGTCTTTCTACTGTGCAGCAGTGATCCTAGCTCTGATCTCATTACATGAGCAAAGTGCTACAGCTGACAATATAAAGGGAACTTCCTGCGTGAAGAAGAAATCTTGGAAAGTCTCAGGGTTAAAAAGGCTGCTTAAATGTGCTGCTTGATTTGCTCCCTAGTTGTGTATACACAGTAGCAGCTGATCTCTGTTTGCAGCCCTGCAGAAAGAAACCTTTGCTGAAAACCAATGGCATCACATTTCAGTGGAGCTACTGCCAGGCTCTGGAGAGCAAAGCAACCTTTGACAACTTCACCCAGTTCAAACCACCGGCGTTTGCTGCATGTCCTGCAGGACTTTTGAAATGGTATATTTACTGTATTATTTTTATTAATGCCACTCTGAAATCCTGCATCCCAGGCAGCCGTGATACAAGCAGAAGTCTCCCTCACTGTAATAGGAGGTTCTGACTGTGTCAGGATTGTGAACTGCAGAATTTGCCACAATATCTTTTGCTTTGTCTTGATTGTGGCATTTGCAGATGAGAAGCTGTTAGCTGCACTCAAAAGCATTTTCTGTCTCAGAACTGCTAAATTAAGTGCAACAGGCATCCTGTTTATCCTAAATTAATCCTGAGCCTGCCCTGCATCAGTCACACACTGCTTGGTGCTTTTTTTTCTGATAGAGTACAAATCGAAAGATTTTAGGAGAGGGAGGGGGCTCGCTCTTTCATTTAGTATTTTATCTAGTCAGGTCTAGCCTGGTCCCTGTTGGACTAAAACCATGGAGCACAACATCCCAAATTCTGCAAAGTTTGGTATTCTGACCGAAGTTTCAGTGTGACTCCAAATATCTGTTAGTGTCCCCTCAGCTCCTGCCTCGGCCCTCCAGAAACAAACCAGGGATGGGCAGAACCTGCATCAGCTTCTGCAGCTCTTACTGCTGTCCAAGCAAACTAGTAAGACCAGAAAAGCAACATTTAAAAAGAATACATCTGCTAGCACTATTTCAACTCTTAACTGGGAAGCAATACTCCAAACACATCCTCACATTTGATGTTAAAGAATTATCAATAATTAATTCAGATGTAGCTGTTTCACCATTTAGCCCAGGGTGATTCTCCAAAGAGCAACTGGGACCAGACATTCCCCTGGCACTCAGTCAGAGCATGACTGTAGAGCTTGCATGCTGCTTCCCAAACAGGACCTACTTCTCTCTCCAGCATAGCCAGAAAACCTCAGAAACAAAATTTAGAAGAATCCCTTTTAAAAGCGCACCATGGCAGGGTTTGGTTAGGAGGAGTTGAGGGTTTTTTCCTGGGCATTTGTAAAACAGATTAATCACCACCCTTTTTTGCCCTCGGGCACTATGACTATTCTAGCTACTAGTATATTGCGTGTTATTTCTTTAATATTTTGAACTTTATTCCAAAGGGCAGAAACCAAAACTGACAGTACATCAAGACAACATGCTCTGTGATTCAAACAGCAAAATAATTGAGATCCTGTGCATACACAACATCCAAGCCTGTGTACACACGTTGCACACGTATGCACGCACTCATTCACAAGCACAAACAAGTGTAAGGGCTTGTGGCCCAATTTTCAGAGACATTCATAGTTCATCTCCTCACCTCCCTTCAAATAAAAAAAAGTAAGAACAAGCAAAATCTGATCAGTGAAACATCAAAAATAATTTTTGTAAAAAGTAGGCACCATTTACAGCAGGGTAACCATATTGATTCAACATGCACTTCCACCCAAATTTGTCTCTCTCCTTCGAGAGAAGCATCCTGTCCACCCCTGGACCGTGTCACACCAGAGAAATGAAAGTGTATGGTGGCATCAGCAGGTTTAATCTTGCTCTTCTCCCTCAAGGGACACTGCAAGGCAGCCGCTCAAAATCCTGGCTATGAGGCAGGGCTCACTGTCTGCCAGCGTCACCTCCGACACATCACCTCACCTCTCCGAGCCCTTTCCGAGCCTAAACCGACACCACCACATTTTAATGCATGTTGCAAAAGCACAGCTTCTGTCCCTCTGTTGCTCAAGCTGTGAGAAAGGGATTGCATGCCGGAGAAAAGTAAAGGACTAAAGCTCGTGGCTGTGCATCCTGCTCCCAGATGTGCCATACGAAGGGCCGCGAGTGACCTTGAACCGCCTGCTCTCTGTGCTCCAGTGCCCAGCCTGCTGCCCAGGCTGCACATAACTCACTCACAGCACTTGTCCACCTGGTCCCTTTTGACTCTAGTATGGCAGAAGAGGGGGTTTTTTTCTGTTGGAAATTCAACACAGAGTAAAACAAGTTCTTTTTGCCAGGTGAAACTCAAGGCACTAATTTAAGACAAGTAAAAAAAAAATCCCAGTGGAAGCGGGAATTTCAGTAAATGAAGTTTCCTCTTCAAGAGCCTCTAAATACCCAACTGCCAGTACAGAAAAGCTGAGACTTCTGAATGCCACATAAGCAGTAATACGACCATATCCAGCAGTTCTACCACACTCACCCACTGGCACTTGTCGAGGCTGGAGGACATCCACTCCAAATTTGACTCCACTTCTCCTTACCTCTCCTATATAACCATGCCCCCTTACCACAGCAGGGTCAATACAGATCCAGGGACACAGCTCCTCCGGCTACCTCCTTTGTAAAAGTATACACAGGTCTCGAACATGGGACAAACGGGAATTGCAAAAGCTTTCTCCTCCCAGTCCTCCCAGATACACCTCAACCTGCAGCACTCTGACTTCCCTTTTCTCTCCTTTCTGATTTTCTCATTGAATTTTGTTTTCACAGCATCGTATCCAGCAAGGAGAACAGTAACAATTCAAAGCCTATTTTCCACCCTTCAGAGGGCAGGGTAAAGTAGCCTGGCTATTAAGGCAGGACTGCAAAAATATGTTCAGTGAGGATGGGGAGCAAGATCTAGGAGAGAAATGAAAGGGAGGCTGACCCTGAGCTTACGTGATGCCAGAAGCTGTAGGTCTCCATCCCTCCTCTACGTATCCCCAGTGGGAAGGGAGGCCCTTGGAAGCCAACCCCTCTGCCTGCTCTTCTGAAGTCTAAACTAGTATAGGCGCCCAGGATGGGCCATGCCCTGTCTTCCTGACCTTTGTCACCTGCAACTATTTAGAAAGCTTGTTTAATTCATGAGGGCCTTAAAATTCAAACTCATCATCAAGAAGTCACTTACAGCTAATACTACAAACTACTAAATCAGAGCAAATTCTCAGTTTTCACACGAACTTTTTTTTTATATTTTAAAATCTTGTTTCCAGCAGTCAAGTAATAAGAGACCTGCTTTCTCGTTTAAAAAGAGATTTCTGGCTCTTGTAATTAAAGAGGAACAATTGAAGGTTACCACAATGAAACAGAAGTCCAGCAGAAGCACAGCAACAGTTTTTAAAAACTCCCACCTTTCAGCTAGTCTCAAAATTTTCAATAAGCAGTATCAGTTTTAATTATCAATCTCAGAATCCAATAGTACACAGAGACTCCAAGAAACATACCCTACCTATTTTATTCAGACACTTAGGACTTTGCTTAAATACTAAGTCTGAAACTCTGTTCATCTAGATCTGTCTGATTCCTGCACAGATCCCAAACGTGTCCTTTCCTCAATCTATCCATATACATAATAACTGTGACTACTGGATTTTCTTTTCAACTTTTTAATGCACATGGATCCTAATCGACATATGGAACACCTTCTGCATCATCACAAAATGAGTGGCTATGTTCCTCCCACCAAAACTCCTCCATAAAAGTTGCTTTTTCCTTTTCATCTATCAAAACTTTAAACCAAAACTAATACAATCATTGGGAACTGTATATGCCTAAGCTACTTGCTGTTCCCATTAGAAGCGCTGCACTATTCAGTCATTCAAGATTCTCTGTCCCATTGTATTAAATATGCTCCTATTTTGTGCTATGGGAACAATTAAAATTGTTTGGGTTTTCACACTGTTCTTATCTTTTATTTGCTCTCTAAAATATCCAGTACATGTTGAAACCAATATAGGTGATAATATAGATGTAAATATCACCATGGTGGCATCACGATAAATTTGATGTTGGGAATAATTCATTCAAGGTATCTAGATCCAATTTAAATTCTTTTCCAATTTTAACTGAGCCTTCATAACCAGATGAACTTAAACGAAGGTGTACAACTTCATGCTACGCTGGTAAACCACCCTAACTAGGAAATAAATTTTCAGTGATTAAGTTGAATTGTTCGTACAAAACGCCAGCTTCAGCTTTTCACCCATACAAAATAGCTTGGAAAATATATACTGCATGTGTTT
Organism: Melanocharis versteri; assembly: GCA_013397845.1. NCBI lineage: Eukaryota > Metazoa > Chordata > Aves > Passeriformes > Melanocharitidae > Melanocharis > Melanocharis versteri. Next base: position 3,626 of record VZTG01008997.1, on the reverse strand, counting down.
ATTATAGCTACAGTTGCTATGAACATCTATAACTCTCCAACAATTTCTTTGATTTATGTTCAAAAACATACAGGGCATGAAATGATGCCTGCAACCTTACATTTCCCTCAAGAACATTGTGGGGAGAAGATATATTCCAAAACATCATGTTAGATTCCTTGTTATGTCTCCTTTTTAAAATAAATGTATGATAATCAATTACACATGCTTCAAAGCAACTGCCACTAGATTCCCCAACAGAAAAGCTGTTTGAGAAAAGTTCCATTTTCTTTCCCCTAATGGTTGAGTTATAATAAGAGATCTTGCCCGGATATTAGAGGGAAAAAAAATGTATTATAAAGGATAGGCCTTGCTCCACTTGTATATGCAGGCACAGGTTTGTGCTTGCCTAGACTTGACTTAGAACAAGGTTTTCAGAGAAGTAACATCTCCACTGATCAACATGCTAAGAAAAGGATGTGTGTGTGAAGATCTTGCACCTAATCTCCTTGTCATATATGCTTGTAGTAATCCAAATGATGTCAAGAGAATGACACAGATGATAAGTTAATGTATCAGGCTCGACTTCCCTTTCAACCTCAATATGCAAAACATCCCTTTAAGAAGTCCACCCAGCTGTAGCCTCCACTAGAAACAGAAACCTGCAGATGTTTATAGGAATATCAATTAAGCTGAATGGGAGCTCTGCCATTAATGCTGGTGCATGTAAGATTGGACTTTGCAGATCTGCCTGAACTCCATGCAGAGGCTGAAGTGCATGTTTTCTCCAGGGTATTGAGGCCAGTGGGTTATACGCCATTAACAGGTAAGCATAATATGGATAGTATTTCCACAGCCTCATGGCTCTGGCACAGGGACAAGGCAGCATCCCTGGGAAAAGATCAAGATTCACTGCCTGCCCTGCTTCGGGTAGTTTGTGCTGCCTGCATCCCGAACAGGGAGCTGCCATTCCCTGTGTCCTGGGCATTTAATTCAATCCTTGGGTTACACTGCAAACTAAACAGCTGACGTACAATACAGAAAACTGGACTGGATGGGACAAGCCCCTCTAAGGAGGATTGGCACCTGCTGACACTGAGTTTCCAGCAAATATGAAATAAGGTGGATGCGTGACTTGTTTCGTGGCCCTGTTCATCCTTGTAAGTGTGCAAAATTTGCATGCCAAATAGGGAGACGGAAATCAATTCACTCATTCCACTCTTCCCCCCACCCCGTTTTCTTCGAATCAAACCTTCAAAGGATGAAAATTCACAGGAGGGGAAATACAAGCTTGCACCTTCTTTGGCCCCCAGTGCTATTTTATCCATTACTAAGGAAGCCAAGGAGGAGGAGGGGAGAGGACTGGACATGCGTGCCTACTGCCCATGCAGCCCCAGCTAGATAGCATCAACAGTTGTTCTCCTATTTTCACAGTGGGAAATAAGCAGGTACTAGCTGTATTGGAATAATCAGGAGGAATCTAGGTCAAAATCAAAGCAAGACTGCTCTGTCCATTTGACAAAACTCACATGCAAACACAATACCCATGTAAAAACAAAGAAGTTATTTGTAGCAGTTATCTCTGTTAGGATTGCTAAACAAGCATGCGGACATTGGCCTACCTTGAGTAAAAGGCACTATTCCTTCTCTGTGACTTCTGAAAAGGCATTCAAAATCAATATAAAATTGCAATATTAGGAAATTTTATAATCATTATTTCAAAAAAGCAGACTTGAAAGGGTCTCTTGTTCATGGGTAAATCTTCAGTTAGTTTTTCTAGTACCAGTGGTTCAATCGAAAGATTCGCCAACTGCCCCCTGGAGAAAACTGAGGATCTGCATTTAAATGGAGATACAGTATTTCCAAATGCACGGTACCTGCAAGGCAGATACTGTCAAGGTTTCTTAGTGAGTGGATCTCAAATTGTATTAGGTACATTTCAGTGCCGTAACTATCCCCATTTCGTAGGACTGCAGCTATTTCCATATCATTTTTTTCCTGTGTGCATGCTTTGTAATATTTGTCCTGATAAGTCAAAATTAAACCCCCATCCACAACAAAGCCCTCACACAGCAACAACAAGGAATTACAACCTTATGCATAATTTTCTGATGGGCATGATGAAGACTGTATTAGATGGCCTGACTGAAAATCTTAAATAATTGAAAACTCTGATGACTTAATAGAGTAGTGAGCTTGGTTTACAATGCAGCCAATTTAGAGCCATAAAAACACCGTGTAAAATGTTTATCTTGTGGTTGACCATTACATATCCTATTTATTATTCCAAAGTATTTCAACAGCATTTTTCTTCATCAATGTGGCTGCTGGCATTTAGCACCCACTCACTAAATTCACGTGATTTTCCTGGAACAGCTTTAGGAAAAGAAAACAAAAAATTAGCAGATCACTACAAAACAGTTCCCTGTTACTATATGCCTCTTTTTCATATTCTGACTTGAACTGACTTCATGTGCTGCAAAATACATTCGAAACCGCCGAGGCTAAAATATAATAAATCAAAGCCATATACGTGAAGTTAAAAAGACTGGTGCAACTACTGATCCTGACACATCAGAGAACCAAAAAAAAAATCAAACCTCATGAATACTTTGTTGCTAATATACACGAGTTCAAAGAGCAGTGTCCCTCTTAGGAAAACATCTTAATTTTCATATCAGAAAATCATCCTAACCTTCCAGAAAAGTTTTTACGAGTATGCAAGGAAGGCAGAGAGAAGGTTTAGAGTGCAAAAGACACTCGTGATGGGTTTCAGACACGCAGGCATTAGTCCAGGCAGCCTCTCGCTGAAATTCAGGTTGCAATTGAAATGTCCCTGTAAACAAGGTTACTGCGAACGGCCCAAGATATCCTTCTCAGCAACACCTTCACCAGGAGCCCTTCAGCTGTCTACTTAGTTTGTTATACCTTATCTCACAGCCCTGACATCCTAATGCTGATTCAAATTCGGGATTCAAAATGAAAGACGAAATATCTCTAAGATCACTTAATATTGAAATACCATTGCAGTAATAAGTGGTGCCAGGCTGGAGATATGGATATAGTACTCTAGTGGTAACCTTTTAATTTCTGACAAAATACTGTGGAATAACTGTGATACTGCGCAGACAGTTAATGCAATCGATTTGTTTTCCTTATTTTGATAATGAGCACGCTGAATGTCGTGTTTACCTTCTCCTGCCCCTGGCACATTTTTAAAGTCCTCTAAAAGGAGACCCGCCAGATTCCTGTACAGACACGAAACATCTCACACCACGGAGCCCCCCACCCCAGCACGCTGAACCACAGCTACCTTGATGCTCCCAAGACAAGGAAGATCATAACCATGAGTCGCTTCGTCACTCTGAGTCTTTGGCTATTTTCAGTGGAAATGCAATGCACACACCCTGTATAATCTAATGTAGGTTATATTGTAAACTACTCCCATTCTGAAAGTGAGGCTAGGTATGCTACACGAGAACATTTTGTCCTCTGAAATAAACCAGGGAAGTAACAATGAAATGTATCAAGCAAGTTTTATACGTTGTATTTTATACAGGGAAGCTAATAAATACCTAAAACTTTGGTAGGTTTATACAAAGGGCACTCGGATTTCCCTCCCAGTCACAGACAGTGATACGATGGGG
>VZTG01008995.1:229027-357492 GCA_013397845.1 Melanocharis versteri | reverse complement strand
TTTTTTTTGCAGGGCCTGAAGGAGCACTTTTTGAACATTCTGTAGAAACACCACTTGTGAAAGCAGAAGCTTTTAAACAGCTTAGGTAAGAATTTATACATAAATCTGATAAGTAAATGTTATTTTCTATAAATATTCACATTTTTTTGAACACATGATTTTCAACACAGAACTGCTAATAACTTTTTTCTGATCTATGTGACAAGTTACTATTTTGAAGGAAAATTATATATATTGTTCTGCAATTTGAAATATATTGTGAATTATTTGTTGCTGATGGTGAATATATTTAAAACCACTGTGGAAAGATTTTCTGTAAACTTCTATTTTTCAGTCTTGAAACACTTCGAAATATGACTTTTTCTACTATGTTACAATATAAGTTGCTTGTCTGCAGTAGGTCATCAACCTGTAATTAGTCAAGGTTTTTGAAAACTATTATCTGAGGAAGCAGACTAAGAAGAAAAGTTTGGAAATGTATGAAGCTCTATAATGTGACTAAAGAGCAGTTTGGGCTGAGAAAATCATTATCAAGTACTTTGTATGTTTCAGAGCTCCTTAATTCTGGGATAGCATTTCTTTGTGCATTATTCTATTTAATTTTGAGTATTCCAAATTAGTTTATGATATGCTGGTTGTGGTGAGGTAATAAAATCAAATTATATTCTCTTCATGCACATGTTATCTTTCATTTTATAAGCCAGTTCAAAGAAAGATTTTAAATGAGAGAGGATCTCTTTAACGACTGTATTTCTGTCCTTTCATAGCTTGGCAGTTTGCTACTTTCTGTCGTAATTTCTCTTAGTTTTCCTCTCCAATAGGGACAGCTACTTGAGAGTAGTGGAAGCTGATGAAGGCTTTCAAAAATGCTGTCTGTGTCTTGCTGATTGAATTTTCAAATTGAGAATGACAAATGAGAGGGAGACTGTTAAGATAATTATTTTGATTTTCTCATTTATGTTAAAGATTTACGTGCAGTAAAATACCTTGTGCTTGCATTTGAAGACAGTATGAGCTCAAGGCATAATTTTTTACACGTTGATGTCCACTTTCAAAAATGTTTTTCGTCTGTTACGGTAGAATTTGGATGTGACAGACTTTGACCAATATTCTGCATTATAAGTGTACGTTGTCTGGTTTTGTAGGGAGTGGATTCATTATGTTGTAAATTTGACATTTTCTATGATTATCTCAACTTTAGTGAAGTAGGAAATCGAATTTCTTAATTGCAAAGTCAAGAAGCTCCCTGCAAATTTTGATTGGATACATATCTATCATTTTCTGTGGTTTTTACTTTGCTTCAAATGCATAATCAATTAATATTTTAATAGGCTTAAAGCTGATAGTCTTATTCTACATCTGTTATGCTCTGTTACATTTTAAGTTCTTATTCACGCTTCTGTTTAACAACAGTTATGGTGTTTCTGACTACATACAACTATTGGTATTGTAATTTTTCTACCTATTTTTGAAATGGGATGACATTGGAAGGAAAACACTGAGCTTAATTCAAAGTGTTCATAAAGTTCTCCTCCATGAATAAGTTTACCTCACAGCTTATCTCTTTAGTGATTTTTACCATGTCAACTATAAACACACGTTTTGATCTAGAATGTTGCTATGTGTTAGCAGAGCTCAAATGTAATACATAAAATCCCACTCAGTTCTGTCTTCAATTAACTTAAAATAGTGGGAAGTACAGACTTTTGTAGAATTAACAGATGTTTGCTAGTAATTATTGTAATGTCGGGGAAGTACCTACATGGCCACTAACACACTTTTGATGCTGATGTGAATCCAGAGCTGCTAAACACCTGTGCTAAAAACACAGTTAGCTTAACCCTAAGAAAACTGATTTTCTGGGCATGAGGGTGTCAAAGTATACACTACTCACTTGTGCCAGCACAGAATAGCTTGGGCTGGGAGGGACCTTAAAGATCATCGAGTTCCAACCCTCCCTGCCATGGGCACCTCCCACTAGACCAGGTTGCTCAGAGCCCCACCCAGCCTGGCCTTGGACACCTCCACATTCCACAGCTTCTCTGGGCATCCTGTTCCAGTGCCTTACTATCCTCACAGTACAGAATTTCTTCCCAATATCTAATCTAAATCTTTCCTCCTTGTTCTATCACTGCATGCCCTTGTAAAACGTCCCTCTCCTCTCTCCTGCCCTGGCAGGCCTTTACCCAGAGCAGTTCAGAATGCCTCAGTCCTTTAATTTGTTGGTTTTTTTCCTGTCATAATCAGTGTCAAGTTTGAAAGCAGGGTTGGCAATGATTTCATTTTTACATTAAGGGCTTCTGGGGAGGGTTAAGAAGGAAATGCTCTGGTCTGCAGCGCAGGTAGTAAGTGAAGATGTAGGCAGAGAAGACCATTTTGTCAAGCTGGAAAAAGGTTACTTTCAAGGGTAATCTAAAATGTCAGTGTAAACAAAATTCATGCATTCTGTTGTGAAGGAGCTCAGACAAGTTTACCAAAAAATGGGCATTTTGTAATGCTTCCTAAATACTCTGTTTCATTCCACACTCTTAAATACAGGAACCTACCCACTGAAAAGCACTTCAATATGAAAATTTAAAACGCAATTTTAAGTACGACTTTTCTATTTTAGATTTGAACATGCTTCCTTTCCAGATTAGGGTAGTGAGTACAGAGTTAGAGGTAATACAACATATTTGCTTACCTTGAGCCTTATCTCCACACTTTCAGCATCTATTAATCTTCTGTTATTTTTTGTCTATTTTTCCTTAAGTGGTTGTGCTGTGCCATGTGTATGTGATATGCTGGATGAATGTGTTATAAAGTGCCACGGTCTGCAGCATTAAATGTGAGGAATAGTGTTTCAAGAAACCCCATCCACTACAAATGGAGTTGCAGGTTTCAAGGAGCTGACTAGAAAGCTGTTAATGCTCGTAACTTTTCAGCTTGTGTCATATGAACAGGGGCCACATTCATTCTCTGTCATTCAGATTTAGGGCAGGATTTCAAACAAAGCTGACACAAATGGCCTCTGAATTACACATTCTGCTGGCTTTCTTGTCCAAATGCTGAATTTCAAGATAGACTGCTTTTCTGGAAACAAAGAGATATGTGTGTTAGAACATGTCTTTTTATAGCTCAGTTGTGGAGACAGAGCAATGCAATTATACTGTGGTCAGTAACTGTCTTTTCATTTGTAATTTGAAGGAAAATTATAGAGTCCTTTTCAGTCTAAAAGATCAAATTTATGACTCACTCATAAAGAGAAGGAGATGTGCTTGCATTTACATCCAGCTGGTAGGAAGAATTAAAACAACAAAATCTACATTTAGAGATTGTAGCTTTCCTAAGTTTAAAATCACATTGCCTACTTTGTAATTCCTTTAATGGACTTCTTATATCTAAATAAGATGCATAGTTTTCATTTACAAAATTTGTTAAGACTTTAGGACCCAGTGGATGCCTAAAAACAGGGCCTTGCATGAAGTAAGTGTCCGACAGACATCTCAAAGACATGTTTACAGTCAGCAGGGAGGTTTGGATATATCCAGGAAATATCCTTCCCAGACAAATACCACTGAGGAGGCACCTGATTGAAAACAGCCAATTGTCATTAGTGAGAACAAAAATATGTCATTGACTGCCATGATCCAGCTCTTTATTCCTGCCAAGCTATTTTGTAGCCTCTTCCATGGCTCTTCATGAGGCCTTGTACTTCAGTGTGTATTTGGCACCTTGAGAACTTGCCTCAGTCAGGTCTTCTGGGGCTTCCCAAGAGTTTATTTAGCTGACACCTATAACTGGATCACAGCAAAGTTTTAATGGAAAACAGGTATCTTGATTCCTAGAAAAAACTGAATTTAAACAGAATTAGGAAAGCTCATGTTCAAACATATACCTTGTGACCCAAAATATAGGTCAAAAATCTGTAACAGCAGCTACTGGAACTAGATGATGTCGACAGAGACATCTATAACAGTTCCCTAAAAGCCATCTTTTCCCCAAGTTCCATGTTAGGTACTGGAAGTAGCCTCTTCTGATGTTACCCAGAGTTTCATGGCAGCACACGCACCTTTTCATCCCTGTGTTATCAAACAACATTCTCTGTGAAAACTGGTGTCTAAGTTTGGACATTTTTTCAGTCTGATGCTAACATTCTTTTCTGATAACTTACAACAGCTTAGAATATTATTTAGCCTATTCCTCTATTCCTCTTAAATTTTGTATCCTTGGATAATATGGAGTTCATACATTGTTTTGTCATTTTGATACTGTCTTCTTCTTGTGATCTACACGGCCTGTGGTTTTCTAACGGAAGACAGTGGATCAGCAAAACTCTTTAAATCTCGAAACAATGTTTCTGAGCTGAGCATTTGCATTTCCCAAACTTACAGAAATGTGCTTACAAATATGGCATTTTTCCATTTGTCAACTAACTGTATGCTGTGAATAATGAATGTAATGCTTATGAATTAGTACTATCTTTGTTCTCATATTTGCCATGATGGCTGTCTGACAGCCAGCAACTGTGCCTTCTGAGCACAAATCCTGTGGGAAATCACTTTTAGTACTGTCGGCTTGTGGTATTCTGACAGTCCTTTAAGTGAGGGTTTACATCCAAGTTCAGATTGATCTGCATCATTCCACTACTCTTGATTTTGGAAAGCACTATAGCAGGAATGATATCACTGTTCCAGGGAGTCAACTCTTGTCAGAGTATGATTATAAATTTATAGAGAGATATATGTAACCAGAATATGGGTATATTTAATGGTTTATGGGTATATACTGAAAATATTTCAATATTCCCCGGGGAAACAGATGTATCCTAAACAAATGTATAATATTGATGTTAATTAAAACTTTAAATCTGTAATTTAAGAAGCATTGCTTTATGTTTAAATGAAATGCCTGTCTAACACTTAAAAGCATAAAAATATGTATTTACTGGTATGTGACTAAGATGTTATAGAATATTGATAATTTGAAGGCAAATTATATGGTTTCTGGGTATCTGGTAATTACTGTACTGATGGTAGACCTTTCCCTGTCTATATATTCATGATTAACATACACCCTTTAATTTTACATCTGTTCTGTGGCATCCAATAATTCTGCTTATGGAATTATGGCTTCTACTTCTCTCTGATTCTTTCTGAAGTCTTATTTTTATCCTTTCCCCGTGGATAATATTTTTTCCTTTTGCACTTGAAGTATTTGCTATGGTTAAACAGTGTAATAAGACAGAGAGAAAGCTGGAAACTGAATTTGTGGAGTTTTATGGCTGTATGAGTAAGAATTATGAAGGAAAGCTAGAGAAATGTATTGAAGCCAACCAGGGGAAAAACATTTGCCAAATAATTGTTTAATCATATTTGTAATACTAATGCTTACATGCTAATTGCCTAAAAATACCATCTAACTAATTGAAGTACAGTCATTTTGATTTGCATTCATTATGTAAATCAAAAGCCCAGTCAGTCAGAAGAGAATGAATTACATAATGGAAAGTAAGACTACAGTTATGATTCAGTGTTTGCAAGGCACCTGTGCTCCCTGACTAGTGAGATATTTCTACTGCAGTGTAATTTTATGAGCCCTGGCCTTGATTTGCTAGATATAAATTTGCATTCATATACTTTACTGCAATCAGGTTAACCAAGAACACCATCAAATACTTCTTTTGGAAGCTTTAAAGAATTTCTTTCCATTCATCTGATGGACTCAAATGTGTAAAAAGGTGGAGTTTAGAAGGATTGGATAGTACAGGACATCATGTTGATCATCTTTTCAGAAGCGTTTCTGACTTGGATATTTAGAAAAAACTCTTTTAGCAAAGTCTTGTGTATTTCATCACATCTGGTTGTCTTTTACTTGTAAATGTTAACCCTAAAGTGAAAAGAATTTTGCCAGCACTATCATAAATGACCTTCGCTTGCTCCAATCATGTGGCTAATGTTCTTCCTAAAGCCTCGGTTTTTTGGAGATGTCACTTAACACATTAAAGCAAATAAAAGTTGTTTCTGCTGTCTGTATGAGACAGTCATTTAAGTATTTTCCGTGGCTGCTTATGTCAGTAGAGCAAAGAGCAAAGTTGTGATGATTAATGCACCTGTTGAACTGGGTCGCTGACAATGTCAGACTGCTCAGTGAGTTTGCTAAAGTGAACTTGTCATCAGTGATTATAGCATACTCCACCAGAGCACAAGCCACCGTGAAAACTTCATTAGTGATTGTCACAGTTTTAGACACCTTGCAGATGGCCACCTGGAGCCCTGTTTGTAAGCCTGATTGTGCTGTCACTGATCCACGTTGTAACACTGAGTTGAGCAGGTCATCCCTTACATTATCTTTCACCTGCATACCTATCTGCCGGTATATCAAGAGAACTGGGGAGGAGGCATGAAACAGGAGACACCACCAGGAAGCGTTTCCTGTTAAGAGTAACTTTTCCAAGATGCACTGCACATGTACACCATCATTACTCTCTCTTTCTCCTCTCCCTCAGACTGTGTGCACAGTTGTGATACTTCAGCTGTGAGGAATCTGATGACACTGTGGCACATTCAGCCACTGTACTAACAATCTCAAGAAGGAAGGGGTATGACCTGCTTTTCAGCAGAGCCTCTTCACTCGAGTGTTTGTTTTCATGGAGAACATGTGGACACTATGAACAGCATGTACTGAAGAACTCCAGTTACTTGAAATCTTCCTGTGCTTCAGCATACTAAATAAAAAATTGCTTGAGATACATATAAAAGAAAGGCATGGCAAATTTCAACCTGGAAGATAATTTTATGAAAGTACTCATAAGGAAAAAACCACATTTTTTTACAAAAGTGATGCAAGTGCTGTTGTTATATGGGATTAAAATTTTATAATACAAGACATTATTTTATAATATTATTAAAGTAATTTGAAAAAGATAGCCGTGCTGGAAACATCTGTGATGTGCCAGATTTAATCACATTCACTGGGGCCTTGGTCATTTTTAATTACCTGGAGAGTCAGCACATCATAAAATTGAGGTCATCACAGAGACCTCTTTTGAATTAGCTCTTACCACTCTTCATCACAACTGTCAGTCTTGAGAGAAGCTTCTATTTTAATTGCGTCTCAGTCTTATCTTTAGTCTTCATTCCTTCAACATCTCTGCACTGAGGGACAGTGAGCAAACAGGAAAAAACACCTCAATATTTAAAATGGATGGAGAACTAGTAAACAAATAAATATACTGCGATTATCATATCTGGTATGTTTTTGAATATGTTTTAAATGTTGTTTTAAATTGCTTTTGGAGCCTTTTCAAAGTGCCATTAAAACCTGGAACTGTTTTATTCTCCTTTTAAGAGAACATATAACTGCATTTGTCTAGAACTCCGAGCACTTCTTTTATGTTGCTTACATAAAAAAAATTCCGTTAACCAAAACCTTGGGAGTTGGAAATATCTGTTATTCAAATCTGGCTTTGCAATGGTGCTTGTGCACAGAGATCCCCCCTAAGCCATAAGCAGTGTTAGTGCCTGCTGTGCTTAAGCTGAACAAGTCCCTTGAATCCAGAATCTCATAACTGAGCTTTACTGGAATCATCTGCTGCCATGCTTTTCAGATTTACAACATAAATACAGAACTAACTTGGAACACAGGCTGTTTCAAGAAATAAAACTGTGACAAATTTTTTCTAATTTCAATTAAAGGAAAGAAAAATATGCTGAAGAAAACATCAGCTGACACCTTCAAGAGCAGCAGATACTCCCAACATTTAAGAATGGCACCCAAAAGGAATGCAGTGCCTTGGGGTTCTGCCCTTGGTCATTATCCTTGATCATTTTTAACATAAGGCAAAATGAGCTTAAAAAAAACCCAGATTTATTTATTTAAAAATCAACTGTGCTTACTATGCATATAGAGTAGGGCTAAAAACTGAAAATGTACAAAACCCCTTCATCTGCATGTGCCTAACATTTTTGCTGATTCTAAATGATTTCTTCATTGTTCATGTATGTGATTTAGCTGATGGTTCAGCACACACTCCTGGTTACCATTCATCTCTTACATATTTAGGCTGCATTCATACAACTGAGTCCAAAGCTAGAGGACCTCTGTGTGCCCAGAATAAGCAGATGCATCTCAGATGCCCATCCAGGTTTAGAAACCTCCTCTCTCTGCAAGCAAAGTCATTCATTCATTAGTTCATTCCTTCATTCATTCCTTCATTCATTCATTCATTTACTGCAGTGGAAAGGGATCCTCCCACAAGCCACCCACACAGAAGCTAATATTCCTGGAGCATGGTCCCGGGGGTTTAGAACTGTTTGGGCAGATGTTTGGGTGGAATTGATTGAATTTATTTGGACATCTAGGTGCAGATACCTGTACCACATCTCATCACCTTTTGGTGGAAGACAACAGATACTGTGAGGGCATTTTACAGAGATATCTAAACCAGAGCAGATTAATTATGTTCTAGCACTAGTTCTTTCTTTCTATTAATTTTGAAGGATGCACAGGGCATCAATGGCATTTCTTTAAGGAGTTGTGCACTTGCCAACTGCACCATGTTTGGTTAAGGTCTGAAGAAATGAAAATTCATCATAAGAAACAAGGTACTGTGCTGGGAAATGTTCAAATTGCAGAATAAAGGTTTTCCACTTGTAACCCAGTATTTCATAAATTCATCTAAATTGCTAGTCATAGTTTATATAACTGTGTAACTAGGATTAGAAAATGCTGCCAATTACTGGCTCTTGTTTGATATCAGGCATGAGGCAATGAGTCTTTCCAAGCTAATAATTAGCTTGAAGGCCTTGGCCATGCTATGACTTTTTCTTTTCAGGAAAGTCATGACACCATCATATTTACCTAAAATAAGTATCCTTTCTTGATAAAAATCCATGGTTGTCTGATATTCACTAAAGACTCTGAGGATTTCAAATACAGTCTAAGTGTTTTCATTGCTATCAAGTTTCTGAATCTCTTCTTCCTTCAAAACCTTCTCTGTATCTTCTGCATCAAATTCAGACTTCTTTTTTATATGGCCTTCCATGTATTTACATTTATATTTATTATCTTCTACAGTTTTCCCCTTGGCTCCTGCAATTCTTGTTTTGAACATTTTTCTGGTTTTCTGTTCTACTCTGCACACTCATCTCCAATGTCCTCCTGTGACTGATTTATTTCTTAAAGTTTATGAATATTCAAATATGTATCAGGAAAACAGCACAATCTCTCTTTTCTTCTAATCTTGGGTCATCAGATTGTCCACAGCCTGAAGCACAACAGAGAATGAAAGCCTTATATTGTTAGTGCTTTTCTTTCACAGACAGCATTAGAGGGACACAGTCCAGCTTGGTTTCCTGGGTCCTGCATCTCTAATGTTGGAATATGTAAAAGTTGGTACCCTGATGCAGCAGTAGGGCACGTAACAGACTTGACTCCATATCCAAGATCTTTGAGCTATCAGCTTGTAATAAGTCCATGGATAAAATGCATTAAATTATTTAAATATAGGAATAAATAAGGATAAATGGATTAATTTATCTATGGAAAATTGAACTTACAATAGAATCTGATTAATTATGATTTTATTTTCATACAATGATTGTGTTAACGTAAAAAGTACGAAGAGTCTACGATCCATTACTGCAGTGGTTCAATATTCCAAAAGGTCATTACAAGATCCTTTTAGCTTTAGAAAATGCATTCCCTGTAGGTTGCTTATTTGAGCCTAGTGAGTATTTGTGATCTGATTTCTTGGTTCCTCCATTCCACGATTTTATCATTTCACTGTGACTCCCTTCATTCCAGCCAAGCTCAGTAAGCCCAGCTGTGTCATGTTTCATTCCAACCCCTTCCCAAGAGCTGGAAGAAAGGGAAATGTGAAAGTGGTTCAGTGACGCTTTTTCCCCTCCAGATATGAGAACTCAGCCCTGAAATGGTTGAGCAGTGAAGTGCTCCTAGGCCTTACCAACACAGACTTCTGGGAGGGGAGTCTAACAAACATGAAAGAAAGGATCTTGCAGCAGTTTTATACGCGCCATACAAAAGTCCCGTACTGCTATTAGTAATGACTTGCTTGTGCTTCACACATTAGGACTGACTGTCTGTGTGCATGAACATTATTGTCCGGAGAAGGAAGACTACCAGTAAAAGCGGAGCCTACTACAGCATTGTGTAGCTATTTCAGGGTAGTTCTGCTGTTATGGAAGTATTTGGGATGTTTCAGTGCATTACAAGGTACATCTCTGCCTATTTTCAGAGGTCAGAGATGTCACAAGCTAAGCACAGCACATTTTGAGACTTGCCCAAGTGATTGGAGACAAAATGATGGACCTTCCAAAATGACATTTTCATTAATGCATTTAAGCAATAAATGGAAGAATCAAGAAAAAAAGGTTACTTTTAAAATCAAATTAGAACAGATTGCTCTATCATGTTATAGTCTTTGAGTTAAAACATAGGGTCACTGATTTTTTTTTTAAAAAAGCTTCAGAATTCCTGGAAAAATGAGGCGCTTTAGGAACAGCTGCTTATATTCCAGCCAAATAATTTTTCTCTAATGGAGTTCCTGTGTACGTACACTTGCCTCTAAACAGACGGTTTCATAGTGTGCTTCTCTGAATTCAGTTGGACCCTGTGTGTTTTCTTACAATGTTATCAGACAACCTTTCTGTATTTTCACAAGAGACTGGTGATCTTTCTTATTACTGGCACAAAAACTTTATTTGAGCTAATAATTTTGGCATAGTTAAGTTGAAAGTACAGTTTTAATATTGAGCTGTATCTCTTGCTACTGTAAGTTTTCCTGTAAATTTTTCTGTGATGAAAAGAGCCAGATTCACTTGGTAGAAAATTAATAAATGTTCTTTTTTCAAAATTTAAGATAATTGCTGTTAAATTTTGATTCATTAGAAACATACTGGCTTGCATGTTACATTTTATTGTGGCATAAATAATAAATTAATTTAGTATTCAGTGTAAAGGAGCTGTAGATATTGATAGTCTTACAGAAACAGAATATGCGTCCTAGTGCAGGCAACTCCCAGAGGCAGTAAGCCTTGGAAAATGATTTTTTTGAACAAAGCTACAAAAATTGGGAGATAGATTATAACCATTGACCAACTAATGGGCTTGACAAGGAAAAATGGATGCAGTTTCTTGGTCAATTTTTCTCATTATGTTTCATTTAGTTTAACTCAGTGAAGTTCAGACTTAGAATATCAAAGTGAACGAAGGCAATGTGGAAGACGATATCATCCAGGTGGGAAGCGATTATTCCACCTCTAAATGAAGGAATTCAATATGTGTGATGCAAAATGGAACATTTTAGAAAGAAAAATCAGTCAGCATTTGAAAGATTTATAGAAGTTATATCAAATCAGAATTTTGTGCTAAGGCTTGACTGAGTAACTGCTATATTTTCATTATGATGCAGAAACTGATCGGGGAAGAAGATTTAATGAGTCATTAGTATTTTCTATTCTTTGACATTCAGTAAGAGCTATCACAGTTTATTGTTGAATACTGATACTTCCGTGTCCTTAAGATAGACACGGTTGCTGGAATATGCTATGAAACTCATTTTTCCTCTTTGCGAGGAGATGTAATTATAGGAGCCATTCCAAAGAAAATACTTTTCCAAAATACTGAAATGAGGTATATACCAAGACTGAAATCTCAGTCATGTTGTTTTGTCCTTCTTTGCCTTTGGACCTTCTGGCAAGCAACCAAAAGCCACAAGGCAGAACACCAAGATCCTCAACTTTGGGTAATCATATTCTTCTTGCTACATCCTGATCACCCTCCCCACTTGCCTGACCTCAAAACAGCAAAAATCTGCTGGGAAATAAGTTAATATGGATGGGGATTGGCAGTTGGCATTACTCTGTGCCTGCTGCTCACTCTTCACCTCCAGAACTCCAGCCCAGTTTTGCTCAGCTCATGTCAACAGGAATCCAGCTTCCTCAAAAAGAAAGGGTATGGTTTGAAATTGTGTATACTGCGCCATAAATAAATGCTGACAATCTCTTTTTCCTGTGTGACTAGTGCATGCTCTGCCTATGGTTTACTCTCTTACAACATCTAGCTGCATGGCTGGGGAATTAGACTGCCTTTCAGACTAATCAAAAAGTCAATATACTCCTATTGCCTTTTAAAGGTTAACATGCATTCAAAAAGTGGGGCGCAAAGCAGACATCTACAGAGAGCCAAGGCCAGTGAAGCCCACAGAATCCTCTAGGTTGCTTTTTTGCCTTTCAAAACATTAGTTCCTTGACAGGTTAAAGGTTTTCCCTTTTCCCCCCTTTTCCCTGATGTGTTTTGTTTTCTCCTCTTCACTTCTTGCCTTTTCTATTCATCCTCAGCTCCACGACCTCTAGTCACTGCATAATTTAGTTTCTGTTCCCCTTTAACCTTTACAAAGTCAGATAAACTCTGGGGCAGGTGTTCATCACAGGATTTTTTTTTTGCATGCCAAAGGCATGTGAGGGTTTCTTCCTTACTTAACAATGTGAAAAAGATGTTTTGATTATAGAATCACAAAATGGTTTGGGTTGCAAGGGTCCTTAAAGGTCATCTAGTTCCAATGCCCTGTCATGAGCAGGTACACCTTCCATTAGACCAGGTTGCTCAGGGCCCTGTCCAACCTGGCCGTGGACACTTCCAGGGATGCACAGTTGTTGGGTGCTCTACAATATTAGAGGTAGTGTCAACCCTGGACCTGTTCAGTCCAGTTACAGTAACCCTGATCTTCCTTAGATAGGTGCTGGGAAGAATGCATACAGATGGGCAACTTCTATGTAAGGCCATACCAAGGAATTCTCTTCCCATTGAATTCAGAAGAGATGATGACTCATGAGCTGGAAAGGTCAAAAATGGGTCAGAAGGAAAGAATAAACAATTACCCAAGAGCAAGCTGGTTCCTCTGTCCTGCTCTAAGGGTCAAGCAACCCCAAATAGCAGTAGGAAACTTGTGGTGCTCTTTCTGCAGTGCTAGAGCCAGCTTTCTAGTGCCTTGTGGTACTTAGAAGATCTGTAAGGTATCCTTCTGACTCCTGCCAGACCAGAATGCAAAAAGAGATCGATACTCCTGCAGCATACACAGGCAGTGTCAGCTGCTTCTTTACCAGAACTGCTGCAGGCTGTCACTGCCCTCACTTCCTCCCTAACAGCCAACTGAGCAATTTCTGGTGATCTGGCATCTCCACGCGTTAGCAACATGCTTGTAGGAAAAAGGGAATCTCCAAGCCTTTAGGTTGTTGGGATGGTTTCAGATCCAGAGCCTGGATACTGTCGAGGTTCCCTCGGAATATTTTTCACACAGTCCTTCATGAATTATTTAGCACAGCTCATCACCAAATTTCCTTGTCAGCCAGACAAGACAGTATAGTTGACTCCTGGAACTGTCTTACCAACAAGTAAGAAGATAGTAATGGAAATATTATCTTTGCTATAATCAATCATTTTAGTTGCAATGGACTATGGAGAATCAATATCCAGCAAATGACAGAGCTGTAAAATATTACCAGGGACCACCTATTCCCTCACCCTTCCGTGCCTTTCATAAGCTGACACAGTGCAGTTTCTCAGGCTGCAGGGATTGGGGTGAAGGGGAGCAAGGCAAAGTAGCTATTCTGTAAGTGGGCCCAGGTGTGGCTTGCATTGCCTTACAATCTGTGGATATGCCTACTTGAGTGTCTTAATTCAAACTAGAAACATGCTTTTGAGGGAAATCTCCCGATGGCCTGAGCTCTCCACATCTTGGTTTTCATTGTGAAACTGTTTGGGGTACATGGACAGGGGGGCATTGGGTTAAACTAATCTGAAAGCTGTGATCTCTTGGAGAACACCTAATGTGCTCCAACCTTTCTGGGCATCCAGTTAGCAACAGCTAGTCCGGAGTCCTGCTCAGGACACATATAGTGGGCTGTCAGGTGCTTGGCATCGAATGTTGTGCTGTCCAGATCAATTTCTCTTGCACCACACCCCTTGCTAATTGACCCTGGCAGCTACCGCAGTACCTAGAAGCTACTCGTAAGTACAGAATCCATCTTCCCAAGGGAGATAGAGGCTGTGACAGATGTCACATTTAGGACAGCACATTACATAGATTAATTCCCGTAGATGGTAAAGATCACTCACTTCATCCTCTTAAATGTAATTTATGTGTCTGTAAGTTTAAAAAAAAGATAAAGTGACTGATAACAATATATTCCCTTATCATTCTAATGCACAAATTCAAACACTATAAAGTGACTAAAAACTCTAAGAAAATTACTTTCTTCTCTCTTACTCTCCAAGCACCCTCCATCATTTGCAAACAAACTGAATTCTCATTTTGCCAGGACACCTGAGGGATGCAAATCAATGTGGGGACCGAGAAGGGACATTCAAAGTCAAGGTTCAACTCAGCCAGGCTGTTTCTACCCTGGGTGCCCATTTCCCTTTGAGTACATCTGGACTTAAGACACCGAACCTTTGAATGCTGTATGAAGAAACACATCATTAGTGTTATTGACTCTTGCCTTTGCTAGAATCTCACATATTACAGTTCACGTCACTGATTCACGACAGTTTGCATTGCCAGGAAGCTTCAATGACGTGCTTAATTAGGCAAATCCAGCCTGAGTTAATCTAGAAATAGGACCTGTATAAACAGCAGAAATTTAGGTTTGTGATTAATATAGCAAATGTAATTCAGCAGTGTAATTTAAATTACATGTATGTCATATCATAAATCTAAGTGCTTCCGAAGTCTGTAGGCTTCTTGCCAGCATTAATTTTGGTAGAAAGTAAGAAATACTTCTCTCGTGTTTGATTGCTTTTCAAACTCCAGGTCTGATATACTCTCAGAAATTTGTTCCAGTCTGCTGTCTTGTGATATTCAGTGGAGTTTAAAAATAAAAAATTATGCCTACATATAGTTTGCTAATGTAGGTGAAATACTTTACAAAAGAACATGAGGTATTTCAATGTTTAAAGCTTTTTGTTAAGACAAACTATAGCAAAGTTATGTTTAACTACCTTGACACTAACTTATGAAAATATATGGAATTTTAAAGATTGAAAATAGAAACTTTGTTTAATTTTTCAGTATATAATTCATACAAATGTGCATTGAAAAATATTCCCATGAATCAGACCTCCCATATTAATCACTCAGGGAAGAACTGATTTTTCCATTTCATAGAGGTATAAATCTAGAGATCATACAAAAGTTGTTAAATCCCAAACACTGCTTAATAAAGATTACTAATACTATGTTAGTTGTCTGATGCAGAACAGACTCATACTCATGCCCTTGTACACAGCATGATCATGACAGAAGTTTGTGCCATCTCAGATTCACAGGATAAGGCGTCAAAATATTTTATGGTCTCTCTATGGGACCATGATGCATTTACCCATTGTTAGTATTTTATTTATTTATCAGTCTAGAGTTTAAACTAATTGAAGGTGATGAGCCCAGGAGGTGGCAGGGAGAGGCAGATCATAGGAACATAAAGTCATAGAATGGTTTGGGTTGGAAGCAACCTTAGAAGATCAGAGAAGATAGAATCTTCTGCTAACTCTGGCCAGCACTGATAAGCCAATATTGCTTGAGCTATTTTCAGATTTGAGGATAAAAAATGAAGTTTCAGTGACTGTGCTTAGATATCATGGATTTAGGTTTTAAGTTATCAGCTGGATTTTGCTTCTTCAGAATTCGAAGATACAACTGAACTTTCTCACAAGCACAAACTGTCTTCCTTTAAATTCTGGTTTTAATGAAGTAACAGGAAAAACAAAAAGAGATGGAAGAATTGAAATAGCCTCAGTGAATTAAACAGCTAATTCCTGCCAATGATTGGCAGTCAGAGTCTGGACTCAGTACACAACACATTGCCAGTAAAGGACCTGCTGGGGCACAGCTTCCACTCGCCCGGGCTGGCAGCTGTGGAGCACCCGTGGAGCCAACACACCATCTGCTGGGAGTGCGTGCACACACTCACAGCCCTCTACATTTCTAGAAAACACAGTGGGTGAGAACATGCAGACTTGGGAACAAGTGTGTCTGTGTTCTGCAGCGTGGATGCAACCCACATTCTTTGGTATGTGGCCGGGGAATAGGAAAGCTGACACAGCTGTAAACGGGGACCACCAGTTGCCTCACTTTCCCTAGCCTTCATACTCACCTGTTTAGTGTTGGCTGGTGTCATCAGGAAGGGCGGGTGAATATTCATTATTAGAACCTAATAGTTATCAATTCTGATTCTGCAGTGCCTCCAGATGAAGCAGTTTTAGGTAATGGTCAAAAGAAGCAACATAATCACTAGCTTGTTGCTAAGATTGGCTTTTTCTTTCCTTCTCAGGATTTTTAATTAGTACTTCTATCCTTGCTACTTAGCATGGAAGTGATATCAAAATTCTGAAGAAACAAAGCCTTATCTCTTAGAAAAATAAAAATCATTAATCCTGTGCAGTTGATCTGACGAGATGATTACTCAGATAATACAGTGCCTTCCTGCCATCTTGTGGCACTGCAGGGTTTGCAACTCCCTGTTTGTTACACTGTATAGTCTTTATTTCAAATTAAGTTAACAGTTTTTAAGTTTCAGTTGTCATCTAGTTAAACAACACACACTAACACACACACACGGTGAGTGAAATCTTGGTCCAACTAATTGCAGTGGCAAAAATCCCAGTGATTAAAAAAAGTTCCAGACTGTATTAATTGTATTGATGTCAATGTCTTAGTATGTCAAAAATGAAAGCAAATTGAAACTAAATAATGTAAAACTGGGTTTCAGTTTAATAGATTAAGTTACTGTTATATTGAAATAATCTGCAGTTATGTATGAAATAATACCTTGCATTTGTATTCTGAATAAATCTATATTTTTCATTTGGGATGCTTTGTTAGTTTTTGAAATAATTGCCTCCTTTTTCAAGTCTGTCTGAAGAAAAGGGAAGCTGCATCTTTTATATGACTTCAGGCAAGAGCCTGCAAGGTCTTGTTCAATGTTTACTTATTTTTCTAAAATAAAGGAATGTATGAGATTGTGCTACTGTCCGATTTCCTGCTCCTGCTTTTAGGCTGGAATCACCAACTCGATCTTTGAGCATGGATGCACCACGAGGAATTAATATCAAAGCACAAGCTGGGAATATTGAAGCTCTTTCCCAGATGGATATCAAGCTACACAGCAGTGATGGTGTGGTGAGTACAAGCCCTTCTTTTCCATAACTGTGGTTGATCTTCTGTGTGACTGTAACTTCAAGCCTTTCTTTCAAGTTCTGTTCATTTAATTCCTCAGGTTTTAGGTGGTAGGATATTAAAATTATTAGTGCCAATAATAAAACTTTTATTTATGTAAATAATACTACCAACAGACATAATGTTGTATTAGCTTAGAGAGGTGCTTTCTAATAAAACTTGGATATTGCTTAGCTCTCTACTAGCACAGTGATCCCCAGGCTCTCCAGTGAGGAGTCTTGGCTCAGAAGCAGACGCAGCCCCAGAGTGGCAAAATTAAGGAGGGAAGCTCTGCAGACATTATTAACAGCGGGCAACATGCAGCAGCCTATTTATCTCCTCTCCAAGGCTGTACTGTGCCAGTTCTTCCACAGAGGAGCTACAGACCAACTCACGTCCATCCTTAACCAACTGGCTCGGTGGTGAGGCCTCAGCACTCAGGCCAGGACAGCCCTGGGTCCAGCAGCAGCACTTGTGTCCTGCTGCTCTGTGCATGGGCAGGGACCCTGGCACTATCTTCTATCATAGAGTGAATTGTGCTGGAAGGGACCTTAAAGGTCATCCAGGTCTAATTTCCCCTGCCGTGAATGGGGACACCTTGAACTAGACCAGGCTGCTCAGAGCTCAATCCAGCCTGGCCTTGAACACTTCCAGGGATGGGTCACCCACAGTGTCTCTGGGCAACCTGTTCCTGTGCCTCATCACTGGAAGAAACTGTTTTTTATATCTAATCTAAATCTATCTTCTTTCAACTTAAAACCAGTATCCCTGATAAAGAGTCCCTCCCCAGCTTTCTTGTAGGCCTCCTTTAAGTGCGGGAAGACGGCAATGAGGTCTCCCCAGAGCCTTATCTTCTCCAGGCTGAGCAATCCTCATTCTCACAGCCTTTCCTCATAGGAGAGGTGCTCCATCCCTCTGAGCATCTTCATGTCCATCCTCTGGACTCACTTCAACAGGCCCATGTCTTTTCTGTGCTGGGGACCCCAGGGCTGGATGCAGCACTGCAGGTGGGGTCTCAGCAGAGCAGAGCAGAGCAGAGGGGCAGAATCCCCTCCCTGGCCCTGCCCACGCTGCTCCTGTTGCAGCCCAGGGTAGGATTGATTTTCTGGGCTGTGAGCACACATTACTGGCTCATTTGTAGTTTTTCATCCATCAGTTACCCCACGTCTTTTTCTTCAGGGCTTCTCTCAATCCATTCATCACCCAGCTTGTATTTTGGGGATTGCCCCAATAGAGGTGCAGGACATTGCACTTGGCCTTGTTGAACTCAGCGAGTTCTCTGCTAAGGAAGAGGGTGGGCACCAGCTTATCCCTGTCCTGTGTTTATGTCTGCAAAGAGCCTAGGGCTCAGAGAAACTTTGTATATAACAAGTCCTGATAGAAAGCCATTCTTAAGCCTCTGCCTAGCTAAATTCAACTTGTCTCATGTCATGTTATTGCTTTATTATCTCTAACAACCCCATTTGTCCTGCTTTTTCCCACACAGCTTTTGCTTGACGCTGAAACTGTGCGACTGCCCAAGCTGCCTGAGGGTGCAAGGGGTGGATCCGGGATTTCTCAGGGGCTCTATGAAATCTGTGTGTGTCCAGATGGAAAGCTCTACTTGTCAGTGGCCGGCGTGGGCTCCACTTGCCAAGAATACAGCAGAGTCTGCCAGTGAGGCAGCCAAAAAGGCCGCACACCCCCTTGCGCGTCTGAGTTTTGTATAACTGCTAAAAAGCATTACTGAAAGCATATTTTTCAGCATTTTAAAAACAAAGTACTTACAATTTAGGAAACAAATCTGCATCCACAATTCTGGAATACAGGGTGTAAGGGGAAGAAGAGCACAAATGACATTTCCAATTCAGAAGAATGACTTGAATCAAATTACATGTTTTGTCAGTAACACTTGGAAAACAGCCTTACAGAGAGCATAAAAAAATAAAACAAATGTGTTTCCTTGCTGAACTATTATTCAGTCAGATGATTATGTCATTGTTCATATTTTTGAGATCTGTGGGTTTTTTTCTCTGACTACATGTAAACACTTACTGTAGTAGTGGGTGAAATTAAATTGAGGGAACTACTTGAATTATTTGTAACACAAAGCATTATTTGGAGAATTCAGAAAGTGCCAGCAAATGGTCTATGCAATTTTGTTCTTGCAATAACACAAGACAGAAAAATGCGGTATTTGTATAAGTTCTGTGTAAAAGGTGTTTATTTGCTAATAGCTTTCTATTTTAATTTGGCAACATATATGCTGATTTGCTTCTTACTGAGATTCATATAAAAATAACTAATGCAAAAAGCTCCAGAAGTCATGAAGGCCTCCCTATGTCTTAGATCCATTCACTATACAACAAAGAAATATGTTAGTATATTTTATAATAGCAATTGTTTGTTCTACTGCCTGTACCATCATATTCATTTAAATCCTTTTTTGTTTTAGGACACACTAATTCAACAAGGCAATCTGTTGTGCCAGCTGGACTAGTAAAAACAAAAAAATACGTGTCTTCATATTGTCTGACACAAGGAACTATTTGGGCAGTGGGAAAAAAATCCTTTTATGCAGCCCACAGATTTCAATTAAGAGGAATATTTCATTTCCATCTGCACCTGTTGACTGGTATTTCTGATCCTGTCAGAGTGGGACTCCATCACAAACAGAGAGAGTAAAACTGTTCTTTATTATTTTTTACATTATGACTTTGGATACAAAATAAATGCTCACCAGAGCTGACAAACCATTTATTGGCCTTGTAAAGAAACACAACTGCAGATCCGTTCCCCTGTACAGTGTTGCACTGAACACGAATAAATTGTTTGCACACCTCTGGGTAGCAAGATTTGTATTCAGTAGTCTGTTGTTTAAACCTCATGGGTTTTTAATTCTTTTGATGCTGTTTTGTATATACTTGATGATCTTACTATCCAGGAAGGAGTGATCACATAGTGCCTTGGAGTCTATTTACAGAAGGATTTTAACCCATACTATTAGTATACAACAAATATCCACAAAAAAATTAATCGTCATCCTTAAAACAGGAGAATCAGAACAAAATAATTACTAACTTTTTTAAAACTTGCTACTTCAGCTCTGGTGAACAAGGGAAGAAAACCAACACTCGGATAAGATCCCAGGTACACACAAATCCTGAGCTGAGAAAGAGTCCCCAGTTAACATTTTCCACTATTATCCTGGTAAAGCCCAGGGCAGTCCCTGCTTCAAGGGCTGCCTTTGCAATTTCTCCAAGAGTCCGATGTATAGAACTGAAACTGCCTTTCAGCAGCAGGGTGGAGCCTTCAGCAATTAATGCAAACTCGAAGAGCTTCAATAGGGCAAGTAGGAAACACTTAGGGTGAGCTTAAGCGAGTGAAGCAAGGTTTCACACGTTATCTGGAGAGTGCTCCAATTGCTGTTAGGCTGCCTAATGAAGAAGTAGGAAGCCACATCTCTTTCATACCTGAAATTCCCTTTTCTTGGGCTTAGACTCACTCACTTACTCCTATCTTTAGGAGTGAGTCCAAGGCTGTTGGCCATAAGGAGAGAAATGTTTATCTCCACAACTGCATCTGACTATATCTGTCTCTACAACAAAGCTCTCAGCTGAGGCACACTTAAACAGAAACCTGTCTTCAGTATTCCTTTAAAGTCAGTTTACGTGGTTCCAGCTCCATGCACAAGCTTTTACAAACCAAAATACAAGCAGACTTAGCTTACTCATTGGATAGAAAGTATGAGTATTAAAATAAAGGTCAGCAAATACCCTTGCATGTGCCAGATACCTAAAAACTGCTGCTACAAGTAACGTGGAGAACTGTAATGTCACCAATCTCTTATATAAGTATAGTATTAACAGCAAAACTGGGACTTGAGTCCTTAGAAATTTCAGCCATTGTTTTGATATCAAAGAACATATGCCCATTTCCATGGGGTATCAATCACCTAAATCATTACCCTAATCTAACCCCTAAATATTAGCCAGATACTGCAAAATATTTACAATCTGCTTGTTCTGCTGGCAATGGAAGCACAGCATTTTAAGTTATACATTTTAAGCTTTTGTTTTAGAGGCACATTTTCAAATGTGATTTGCCAGTTAGTTCAGAGCAAGTGAGTGAACTGAGGCTTTCCAGGCAAAAATAACCTCATCTCTAAAGAGCTAGGAAAATCAGGGTGCAGTTCCCTGGCTGGTAACACTACTAAGCATTATGGCATCTCATTTAGACACTGCAATAACTACCACCTTTCTTGTGGAGATAAACCTTCTGGACTTGCTTCGGTTCACAGGCGGATTCTGAGCAGTACCAAAACCTAGAAGTCTGCTGCGCCCTCAGCACTGCCATCACCCAAATCACCAACGTGACCCTTTTCATTGCTTAAATTTCATTCTTCTTTTCATTATGCTACAACACTGACATCAGAAGTATTGTTCCAGTATAGAAAGAGTGCACATTTTTTAAAGCATGAATGGCAACATCTTGTCACTGACTATTTCTTTTCTTTTAGGTGTGGTTAGTAGAGAAACAAAATTTATGCTAAAATTACCAGAGTGTAATCAGCTGATGCTACAATCTGAATTGCTGTTAATCTCAATATAGTTCATACATATTTCTGGTATCTCGGTGTGGATGTCTATCCCTCTCTCTTTAATACTTAAAAATTACTGTTTCTACTTGAATCAAACTTCAGTAAATAGTTACAGAGTAACAGAAAATTATGGCACACTGAAGTGAGAGTATGCAGTTCACTGGTTTATTTCCAAAAGTATTATCCAAATGGAGGAGAGAAAAAAATCACTACCAGCATACTGAACTGATTTGTTTGCATATTTACTCTCTCAAAAATAATTATTTACAGCAGTTCTTGCAACTGGTTGCAATTGTTACACAGTGGAAAAATGACAGTAAAACTTCACTGGTGATTGCCCAAACGCGACCCTTTATGTTTCCATTTCACAGTCTTTTTTGGTATTTACATTTGTCTATCTTTATATAGCTTTATGCAAAAGGAAATTGCAAGAATTGGAAACTGAGTTCTTGAATAAACTTTATACATTTTGAAAAGTCTGCTTCTCCTTTTGTATTCAAACAAAACACAGCTTAAATTAATGTTTTCATTTTTGAAACAAAATTATTTTTCCAAGACTAAGAACATGAAATGTACATTATTTAAAAATATAAGCAAAAGTCTTGGTCCCAACGAAAAATTTACTTTGCAGAATTTAGAAAATGCTTTACAATTAGGTTTCATTGGACATCCAGAATTCCTTTGTCTTAATCAGTAGTAGGTGAAAGTAAACAAAGAAATTGTGTCAGTGCTACTGAACTAATCATCCAGAAGACAAACCAAAGAAAAGATAAACAGTTTTGATTAAAAATGCATTGACAAATCTCTTCATGTGACAAAAATGTGTGTCTTCTTTAAATGAAAACATGTACTTTGGCTGCCAAGTTTAATAATTTTTGAACTGTTTGTTCTGCCTTTGTTCCCCAAGACCAATCCAGCCTTTCTCAAGAGTTTAGAACCAGCAACAGAAAATCTCAAAGGTAGTACTACCCTCCTCTACTTTAATTGGACAAATTACAATAGATTTAATTACAGCCTTGTGTAAAGCAACCCAAGTATACCAGTACCAAGTGAATGCAATCCTTATAGTAAGTTTTAAATCCTATTTTACAAATCATTACAGTAACTTTACTGATAATGGTTTGAGTGCAAATACTGCAAAACTGCATTTTTTTACACAATAAACCATTGATTTTTCTTTTGGTAGTCAGCTACACAAAAATCTATTTCCTTAAAAAAAAAAATCACAACAAAAAAAGGGTATTTTTCTTGCCACTAACTGCTGAGGCAAGTGTCCTGTGCTTTTTAGAGTACCCGTGTATGCCACTGTTTGAGAGGAAAGTTTTTAAAGCAGAAGACAGTAACAAGCCTATCGAGGCTTATTCCAACTGCAGTTCCTTAGATTTAAGCTGCCCAATGTATAGTTAAATCAGCTTCCTGTATCACTGACTTTTCGTTTAACTCCTCAGCTGTAATCTTGGGAGACAAGACTACTGAAGCTGCTTTTCCTAGATAAACTGCTGGTACCTGTGGAAGGTAGGAGATAGACCTGAATGAAAAGACATTTTCTCCAATGAGAACTTGTTTAATGTTCAGAATTACTTGTTAAATGTATTTTCATGGAACCTATATGCTAACATTTACTTCTACAGACCCTTACTACAGAATCATCACATCCTAACTGTTCTAAGCTTCCATACTCGACTTAGACACATTGTCAAGTCTCCCAGCTGAGCCAAAAGGAAGACTCAATTAAGCCTTTTATTTATTTATTCATTTGTTCTTATTTTTAATCAGGAATTAAATGGCACTTAGAAAATCATGTTATATCAGAATATGGTTTCCTGGTCTCACAAAGCCTCTTCATTTAGGCTAGCTGTTACAGTGAGTTAAGCAAATAAGAAACAAAGAGACTTCCAACTGAGACACCACTCTTGACTGTCTCTCTGCAGCCACATGTAAATTTTATTGTTAGTTTCAATTCAGGAATAACAGAATATATTAGTTTTTCTGTGTCATTCAAGTTTTCTTTCTCAACTTGGCTCAGTATTTAAAATCGCTTCAGACCATTAGCTTCCTAAGAACTGGGACTGTCTTCTTTCTCAGTGTCAGCACTCAATGTATACAAAATAAACAAAAATTGTAACAGAATAGTTTAGTGGTTCTGCACAGCCATTTTAACAGTTTAGAATAATACTGGTAAGGCAACATAAGCTGCTTATAAAACACAGTTACACACTGAAAAGGTTTTCTTCCTCAAGAACTCACGTAAAAACAGGAAAGTGTTCATGGTGATTCTGTTACACTTTTCATGCTGCCGTGATACCTTATGTTTTAGCTCCACTTAAAATGAAAAGCATGAGAACTGTTTCCTTTTCAAGTATTTTGCTTACCCTGAATATTATTCATCTGACTTAATGCACAAAACAAGAACCACAAAGGAATCTATTTTAAAAACATAGGGAATTACCTAAACTGATTTATTTCATGGCACACCAGGATTTGTGTTTTACTTACATGCTATTTATTGCAAAAAATCAGCAAAATGTACAATTTCTTTGAGAAAACTGCAAACATTTGTCATTGCAAGAAAAAAGCACGTTTTCTTTTCAACAGTATTTTAGTATTTGTACAACTATATAGAATTAATCGAAAAAAGATTGTGTATTTACCTATATAAAAGCTTCAAATAATAGGTAAAGTTAGCCTACATTACAAAACCAAAACACATTGGACTGAAATATATGTTTGCATTTTTCTTTATTAAATTTATGGCACTTAATTTAGTAGCAGAAATAATAGGGCTCCACAATCAGAAGCAGTATCATTTTCCAAACATCACATTTCTTCGGGAACAAGGCCTTAATAATTTACTCAAAACTGAAGCAGACCTCATTGTGATTTTTTATTTTTGTATTACAACACTATCACAGCTGTATCAGCCCTGCAAGCTTGCTGTTGTTTATTTTCCTTTGTATTTTGTAAGTTAAATTGCTGTTTCACTGTGCTGTCAAGTAGACAAGTGTAACAGCATACCACTGGAAAATGTTTAACATTTATGTTCAGTGTGGCTGATCCAGCAAAGAAAAATCCTTCCATTTAGCGTTATCCTTCCATTTTTTATTTTTTAAATTTTTTTTACAAAACCTAATGTTGAACATACTGCATGACATTACCAAAAGTACTACAAACTATAAAAGAAAGAGTGTGAACTAATAATCAGATTTCTCAAGGGCTGTAGTGAATAACAAAATAAAAAAAGCATTACATTGCAGCACCTTTAAACATGTAACAAAAAACAGTGCTCTGTGTACACCAAAAATGAGATACTGAATTGTACTATTACCAATGTTTGTGAAAAAAAAAATATATATATGTACACACACAAAGGCACACACGCAGGGGAAAAAAAAGAAACTCAAGCATTTAGACATCTGAAAACTGAGTTTTGGTGTTCCCAAAAAAATCATAAAACACCATATAATAACGTTCACAGATTTTATATCATCCGCATGCATTTTTCATTAAACAAAAGATGACAGGCTCTAAAAAAAAAAAGTAAATTAAATACTTCATTATTTTATAATAAAGGAAATGCAATCAATGCATGACATGACGTGGCATGTTAAATCAAGTATCATTATTCAGCATTAAAATAATTGTACCAGCTTCCAGGTACTAAACTATCCTTTAAATGTTTACAATGTGATGCTGCAGCAAATTTATAATCAGATCCAGCTGATACGAGTATTACTATGAGTGGCATGAATGTCCACAGAACACAAAAGAATACAGATATGCTTTGGAGCAATACCTCCAAAGTTATTTTAACTTCCACCCCATCTCCCATTTCACTGTACGTCCAGTCTTAAGATTAGTACATTGAAAACTGACATTACCCTTTCAGAAACATTACATTAAATGAAATAAATCTAATAAGGAGTTATAATTACAGGCTTCATCTAACAGAAAGCTAAGCTTTGGTTATATAAAGTGCAGTTCAATAATATGCCAATTAATCACAATGTTGTGCATACATCTAATTCTTGCAGCTCAATTTCCTTGCAAATTCTAAAAAATGTTCAGGTTTTACAGTTTGCTTAACAGCAGGCTCAGTGAAGAAAAAAATCCCATTTAAGTACATTTTAGTTCTAAGTACCTCGATACCACCCACCTTTGTGCACTACACTTCTAAACTGCTTGGCACCATTTAACCTCTTAGACGTTCCATAATCTGCACAATTGCATTTGTATCCCATCACATGAAACACCTAAACTCTTGACAAAACAGTTCCCTAACCTCTTCAAATCATTTATACTTTCTGTTGTATGAAGTTTTCAAGTTTTATTATGATACAAGCAGTACATTCCATCACTCTCATAGCAACTTCCGAAGTAAACCTATCATTGGGAATCTGTGGAAAAGGAAGTAAGTCAGGATACCTGGTTTTTAAGCTATCTACTCCATAAGCCTCCAATGTCTGAACATCATTTGAAAGTCCTTCAAGCTGCTGACTGTACTCCTCTATTTTTTGTGCAAGGGCTGCTGGTTTTACGTCTTTGTCTGACTTGCCCTTCACAGCGTAGTCAGCTGCAATCAAGGCTAGTTTAGTAGAAAGGTAGCATTTAAAGCACACCCATTCATTGGCATTTTTATGAAGGTCATTCCGTGCAGCTGAAAAGTTGGCTCGGGCCTGCCTAAGCCATCGACGTGCCTCCACAGGATTGCCAACGGACCTGAACGTAGGTGGGACGAAAAAGCGTTGGGAGTAAGACGGGCCCGTGGAGGAGGGACACTTCTCTTTGTACTGCTGCCTTTCAGATTTGTGGCTTGTTGCTTCCTGATTCCATGAAGTGTAAAATCTCTGAAATGAAAATTTATCTGACTGAAATCGAGAAGCAGAGGATGAAAATGGTCTCCTTGAGGCTCTGTCCATATTTTGATCCATAAAGGCCTGTTTTTCCATCCTGTTAATCTCATTCTGTAAATGTTTGAAAACCTCATTCGCTATATCAAGATTCTCTGCATTTTTATCTGGATGCCATTTAAGATACAGCCTTCTAATAATCTTTTTTCTTTCAGACTCTGGAAGCTTCCAAGCCTGTTCAATCACAGATGTCACTTCTCTTAATATTTCTGGCAACAAGTTTGACTTTATTTTTTTTGGAGAGTGGTGTTTTGACGACATTGTTTTGTGGCTCTCTCTACCAGTGAAGATAGGTGGAATTGCCCTCGGTCCATGTGCTGGAAATTCTGTAGGACTGGTTGGGGTAGAAGGTGTGCTATCCCTGCCTTGAGAACTTTCCTCCGGTCTGGAAAATTTGTACAAGTCAAGGGAGCTCACTATTTTATATTCACTATATCCAATATCAATCTGGTAAATCTTCCCTAGAAAACTGGGGCTTTCATCATCTTCTCTTTCTACTTCTTGCACAATGATTGCATAGGTATAAGTTGGCTGATATGATCCATATATATCACCACCTTCAGAATCAACAAGGTAACCAACATATTCACCAGGATAAAACACATTCATTGGATCCATTAGAAGGGTATAGTGAATTTCAGCTGGTATAGGAGTGCCAGGTGTTGGTAGTTCAAGTTTTGATGGCTCAGAAGAGTCATACTTCACTCCTAAACTGTCAAGCTTCTCACTGATCCGATAAATATCGTTACAACCCAGCATGGCAATTAAATATGAGGTATCAGAAATCAGGTTGTCAGTTGCAGATTTTAAGGTCATGGCTAATGCTAAGAGGAAATTTATGTCCTTGCTGTCAGAATGCTGTATGTAAAGCAATATTACTGCGTTTCCATATCTCTTCAAGAAAGCAAATGTTTCACTTTTGCTGTGGGGAATAGGAGCAAACCCTTTAACTCTTAATGTCGTTTGCAACTTCTCGAAACAGGAAACTTTCAAACCTTCTCGCAAAGCTTTGCAAAGTCTTATTGCTTTTTCTTCATTAGCCAGAAAAGCATTGTCATTTTCATGCTTCATAATCCGAATGAGTCCTGTGATGAATTGTTCTGAAGACAACAGTAGCTGTAACCTTCCCTGCAAAGAACATAATGCTCCAAACTGACAAATTTTGGGAGACTCCTCATCCAACTGTTCTTCAAGAATACTGCTAAGTAAACGGGGCCTCAGTTTCTGAGGGAATAACATTATCAATTTAGTGTGAAAGCCATGGTCTTTGCCTAAGTAACACTGGCTAAGATCAACGAGCATCTGCACACCAATGTTACCTTGGATTCTGCTTTTGTAGTGGGGTGCATCATCAAAAACTAAGATACTAGACTTTACCAACCTACCATCTTGACTGGGAAGGTAAAGGGCAAAATCTCGCATATTCTCAAGGTCATTCCTAACCTTTACAGAATCATTCTGAAGACTTTTGAACAGGCCTGAAACTACTCTTTTAACTGTGCGCATTTCATTAGGATCCAATTGCTTTCCTTCCGAGCTCTTATATATGCGACTTAGAACTTCAACATACTGCTTTGTTGAAATAATGTCTTCAGTACCCAAATGTTTAAATAACTGATGGAAAGTACCAAGTTCTAAAGGAAGTTTGTAAAGATAAGGTTTAAAATCAGATTCATACTCAAGGTTTATTACCACCTCTTCAGGCTTAAGGAGCTTCCAACCTTCTTCCACCATTATAAAAGAAACTCCTCGAAGCTGAAAGCGAAATTCCCTCTTCTCTGTACTTAGAAACTCATAAATGCTTCTTAGGACCTTGGCCCTAGTTTTCACCATGTCCTCATCCAAAGTTGTTATATTGCATATGTTCCTGCAGTTATTGATAACTTTGTCCAGAGGAGGGTCCAAATTAACATTCAGCATGGTTAAAACTTGCTCAAGCTGTTCTTGCGCACCAAGACTACTCCCCTCTTGCTCTTTGATGCTTAAAGGTGTTGCTTTCTCAGGAAGAATGGGACATGACGTCCACAGCAACTGCAACACATCGGTCTGCTTGAATTTAGGATTCACCTGTGCCCCGTTGAATCGTATAAGAGGAAGTGTCCCATTAACTTCTTGATACTGAGGATGAAATCTCACAAATTCTGCTGGAGCTCGTTCAGGGCACAGAAAAGGAATTAAAGACAATTCTTTCAGAAAATTTCCTGAAAAAAGGTCAGTTCTTTCTTGAAATATATGATGGAGGAGGACATCGACAGTATTCTGTAGTGTTTCTTTAGACCAGTTTTCTGTATTTGCTCGCATGCTGATTTCCTTAGCAAACTGCAGTAACTGCTGCTGTGAAATGATGAATTTCAATCCGATATGTCGTAGAAAAGTTACCCATGATGGAAGGAATGCAGCTTGATTTTTTGGTTTTGTAAGCTGCTCCAGCTTCTTAAAAAAATCTTGAGGTATAAAGAATTTTTCAGGAAGCATAACTTCAAAGACTTTTACAGTCCTGTCATAAAAGTACTTTGCAGGTTTTAACCTATTGCTTGCATCATGAATGATCAAAATGCTTTCAAGCTTTTCAAACAGCTGTTCTTTCATTTCTGAAGTTTCTTCAATGCTAGTTAGCCTATTCTTTAAGTAGATCAAATGTTCTAATTTTGCATCATAAGACAGACTTTCAATTTTTGGCAAAAGATGTTTCAAGTACACTTCAAGATCATCCACAGAGACACAGCCAAGCATAGTATACAGATCTTTCAAATGAACCTTCTCCTCAAGAAAAGCCGATGAAGTTGACTGTGTCCATCTGTCTACTTCTACTGATGGGATGCTTTTCGTGAGAACATAACATGTCCCATATTTTGCAATGCTGATGTATCGGCCACTGATTGATTTGTAACACGGAAGAGACTTTAAAATTTTAATGTCATCCTGAGATGTCAAATGACATAAGTTGCAATTGAAGTACATTAGGAGAGCCTCAAAGTCACTTTCTGCTAACTTTTCAGTCTTAAAAGTTGACGTCTGTACCATATACTGTATGGCTTTCAGAATGCTTGAGGGATTATCTATGTTTGCTGTACGTCCCGACAACAAAGGCACTAAAGCACTGTCTTTGGAGCAGATTTTGTTCAACGCCAGTTGAATACAGCCTGTTTTCATTAAAGCATGGAAGACTTTATCACTCTGAGCATTTGGAAAGACAGCTATGTGCATAATGCTGAGTGGCAGCAAAACATCACACTCTGGCACAACAAGATGATTGGCTGAGACAGTAAACTTTACACCTGGGAGCAAAGTCCAGTCCTTCAAAGTTTCAATAACGCCATCGAATTTTGCTTGTGTATCTTCTTGCTCTTCCTTAATATTTAGAGACTCGCTGATAAAATGCCAGGCACTTTTAAGCCAAGATTCACTTGCAAAATTTTCCTTCCATTTCATACAATTTCTAGTTTTATATTCTCTAGGCAGCACAGATGATAACAATTCAGCAAAACTTCTGATATCAAAGACTTTTGCTACTTCACTGCTGAGCAGAATATTGTTGTATCTCAAATACAATGTGTTCATAAAGAGATCCTTGCGAGATGGAATCAGTTCATGGTATGTTGTCAAGAATTTTGGTCGCTTTGAATCAAAAGCTTGCAAAACGTTGTCAAGAGTAATAAGGAGTGGCAAACCCTCAATTTGGATTTCATTTTCTTCTGCATCTTTGAAACAGTAGTCAACCAGGAGTTTGAGGCTATGGAAGAGTTTCAAATTTGTCTGTTGAAGACGACAGGGTAACTTTCCAATGTGGCAATTAGAGTCTGGAAGAGAAAATGTCATCAAAAACAATCGGACATCAGCAGGTGTCACATAGGTGACAGGAATATCTGCATCTACCAAACAGTGGTAGAGGTTTGCAGTCTCATCACAGTTATATACCAAATTAAATCCAATTTCTAGGAGTAAATGCTTTAGTCTGTAAACATTTTCAGCCACTGTCTTCCGTGTTGTGATGTTGTATTCTGTATTTTTGAGGTGCTGCAATTCATCTTGTAGCAAATTGTCAAAGAATGGTCTGCCTTTGTTCACAGTAGACATGTTAACCCATGTGATGATAACAGCAGAATGCAAATCAGAACCATCAACATTTGGAGCTCTCATAACAGGTAAAAGACGCTTCAAATCTTCATAAATGCAACTGTAAACTGCTTTCACTAAGCAATACCAGTCTGGTTGAATATCAAGTCTATTAACTGGAAAAAAGGATAAAAACTTTTTTAAAGTGTCTTTCACAGCATGAATAGGTGTGTTTTGCAGCACTGATACTGTAGGGTCACTGCCTGGAAAATACCTCTTCTTCAGCTGAATCAGCAGTTCAACATAGGCCGGTGCTATCAGCGCTGTCATTAGACTACTATTCCAGTCACTTCTTACTCCAACACCGTTATCATCACGCCACAGATTTCTTCTTGCCGAGTCCAGAGCAAAGTGTCCATTCACATGGAAAGGTAATCCAGTTTCTAATGATAAGGGTAAGAAACAGAACGCTCTGTGGGGTTTTTTGTAATTATGAGTAATGCAAGCTGCTACTCCACCACGAGGGAAAAGGGTAATGTCCTCATTCTTGTGGGCTGAAACCACACTTTTGAATACCTTTTCCATGGCAGAAAAACCTGACCTGTTACAAATCAACCAAGTGGTGAGATTTCCTTCAGAGTCTTCAGTATCCATTGTGTAAGTAATCTGCTGTACAGGTATTTCACTTAGCTGCTTCTTTTTAGTTACGCTGTCGATCACAGATGCATGGAATTGCTTTCGTTTCAGTCTGTCTCCATCAGTGATTTTGCCTTGTACAGAATACAGGACATTCAGTGCTCCTGTTGTTTTTTCTATCTCACAAATAGAAATCTTTTCCATATGGTTCAAAAACATTAGGAGTTCTGCTCCATCTGTACGCAGCTTATCCAAAAGATTTTGGACCATTCTATCTGAGCACGGAACTGACGAAATTTCTGATACTTTTGCCATTTCTCCATTTCGAAGAGGAAACCTAAACATTGTGCAATTGTCCAGTTTAAAGTGATTTCCTAAGTAGAGGTCCAGTACATCTGAGAACTGCGTTCTGAAATCTGCATCTAAATCTCTAAACATGCGGCCAGGACTTGTTGATGTTGAACCTGGTGCATATCTTGCATGAGGATCAAAAATGCAAAGTATATCATTGCCAGACAGGAAAGAAGGGCAATCAGTAATGTGATAAACAGAATTGAAACCTATGCCGTATTGTCCAGTTTTACAGGGATTTCCTACTTTTGTACCTTTTCCAAGGTTCTGGATTCCCCGAATATCATCTTCTGTAAAAGGCTGATTGTTGTAAACACACAGTGCTGGTCCTTGAAGTGGTGCCCACTTCTCATCAAATATTCTATCGGCTGGATGCTGTCTAGGATCGAACACAAAACAGATCTCTGTAGCTTTTGCATCATCTGCATTCTGAAGGAGCTCTTTCAGCATTTCTTTTTCTGAAGGGTAAGCATTAAGAATGCTTTTAATTCTACTAGTCAGTTTTTCTTTCTGGCCAAATTCTGTTCCAAGGGTAGTAAAACAGATGTTTGATGCATATCTTTCTAAAGCTTTATGGCGTTTTGGTATTGCTCCAAGCTTCACTGCAACTTCTCTTGGAATATCGCCATGACAATATTTAACAGTTGTGTCTTTAACTTTAATCCATGGACAGTCATTGTAACACAAAGATTTTGCAGGCAGAAGTGCAAGACGAGTATCTGGCAACAAAATCTCACCATACTTTTTCTCACAAAATTCCTGCTTCTTCTCTCTAATGAGGCCCCATATTCCTTCGCTAATTACTCTCCTGCAGAGCTGAAAGTTCTCTTCTGTTAGTTGTTTGGTCCCTCTCTCCTGATTTATTAATTCCAGAACTACAGCAAAGTCTTCAACTGTGAAAGCCTGTCTTACACCCACACTTTCAAACAGCTCACGGAAACTATTTTTATATTTGTTAGGCAACTGATAGAGATAGGGTGCTGCTTCAAAATTCAAATGAAAAGACACTTTTGATGGATCAGCGTAGACATTCTCAACCAAAATAAAACTACAGTTTGTTAGCTGTTCAATTATCATGGCTTTTGTTGATTCACTCTCTAACATTGCTTCATGCAGATATTTGTAACAAGCATTAGTGATATTTTCTTGATACAATGTGATTCCATCAAACGACTTTGCAACTTCTTCTAACTGATTTATGACTAAATTAACAGCTGGTTTCTTCAGTAAACCCAAAAATTCTTTGACGGCTAATGACAAGGTACCACAACCTTTAAAAGAGTGGGAATTTTCATTAAGAATTGGCTGTGTGAGGCAAACTATATCTTGATGATCAGCAGTGTAAAGATCATTTGCTGAAAACATCGCTTCAGGCTGAAAATCACTGCCTTTCCAGTGCAGTGAGAAGCCTGCTGGTTTGCTAAGGAAAGGAAGGAAAGGAATGTTTTGACATTTTGCAGCAAATTCTTTAGCTCTAGGATCTCTAGATTTTAGTTTTTCATCAATAAGACTCAGTATAATACTACTCCTGAGACAAGCTGCAGCATGATCAGTCTTGTTAATTTCAGCTACTGACTCTGCACGTTCTATCAGATCTTCCCACAAAATATCATCTTTAGCCATTCCCAACTGAACAAGTTTAACCAAAATAACAGGGTTAAGATAATCCTGAGTGGTACCATAAGGAAATCTTCCGTCCTCAGCATCATACAACTTTGCAACTCTTCCTTCAGGATGGATCAGTCTTGATGGTGTAACTAATGAATGTCCGTCCAATGAACAGGGAATACATGGAGTAGCACGAAGAATTCCTGAGAACTCCTCAACTTTTTCATTGAGAACATAACGCATCAAAGGATCACGCAGCTCTGCATCAATCTCCTGAACATTAGGGAAAAATACCTCAGAAAAGAACTGTTTCTCAGAGAAAGTGTTCTCCAATAATATGTATTTGCATCCTGCTTCTTCAAATCCTGTCTTTACCCAGGATGGGAGATCTACAGCACACAGATTTTTGGAACCAGTGTTTTTAAGGTACTTCAGAAAGATCTTGAAGGCTGACGGCCCAACATCTGGCCGTTTCAGTATGGAGTCATCTAAAAACCTTACATTCTTCATGGAAACCCAAGACGAACCATCAGAAAACACTTTGATCCCTTCTTTGCTTTTCATATGAGCTATGTCCTCATAAAACCCTTGACAAATAACAGAAAAATCATCGTGAACTGAATCAGGATCTGGCCACACTGCACAGTAACTGTAGTCAACTAGCTCACCATTGATTGCCATGTCACGTAAAACACAAAGGGCTTCTATGTAGGCTTTTACAATAACATGCCTCATGAATACTGTATTCCATCTTCCTTTTGTGTCTGTTTTCCAGATCTCTTTCCGGTTTGAAGTAACTGCAAAGCAGCCGTTTATGTGAAGAGGTAAGCCTGTTTTTATTCGCAGAGGTAAATAGCAGAATACTTCACCTATGTTGTTGCAATTAGGTTTCACAATCCATTTTTGATCCTGGGTTTCAGACAGCAACACTCCTACACCACCACAGGGAACCAGGCCTAGTCTTCGTCCACTTTCATGCAAAGAAAATTTCAAAGCATCTCCAACATCCATGCAAGAACATATAAGCCACGTTGTTGAATCTACTGTTTTCTGTGGCAATTCCTCACCTGATCTTTTCGTCTGTCCTGATTTAGCCATTTCAAAGAAAGCAGCTGGATCATCTTCGGTACCTCTGAAAAGTGGGGACTGTAAATCAGCAATCCGCCTAAACACATGGTGAAATTCTTCTACTACTATCTGTAGGATACATGATGACTTTGGTGTTTCAGTGGGAAGCTTTTTAGTACTGCTGCTGCAGACCTTCATGAGTTTAGCTGCTTCCTTTAAAACACTTACATTAGGTGCAGTCAAGGCTTTGGAAGAACACAGATTTTTTCTGATGGTGACAACATCTTGTGCCACGCCAGGATCATCTGCTTCAATTTTCAAGTATTTCAAAACCATTGAATTTACACTCTGAGCAAATATTATCAGTCTGTGACCGCAAATGCTAAATTCATCCACAAGAGAGTAAATGTCTGCTGTATTGTAAGATGCACTGCTGACTTCACTCACTTTAGCTTCCTGCTGAGTCCTAAAGGACAGCCTGAAAAGTGTTCCTTTGTAGCTATAGGGAGATTCTACTGTCAGTGGTAGCTGGCAACCAAAAACTCCTATAAATGGCTTAAACTGATTTGGAAATTTTCGCAGTCTCTTCTGTTGTTTACTCCAGTTGATTTTGATGCCAGGGTTGGACTTATCCCTGATATGCTTACTTATATGGTTGACATTTGGATCAAACATAATCATGAACTCCCGGCTCAAAATAATAGGAACATCAGTGATATGATAAACAGAATTGAATCCCAGTCCAAATTTTCCTACTTTGTCAACTTCACTCCTTTTTAGAGACTCTCCTAATCGAGTTATATTTAGGAAATCAGAGTCGGAAAACTCAGAGTTATTGAATGACCACAAAGCTGGACCATGGCATGCTGCCATTCCTGGATCCAGAAGGTTCTCTCTTATATCCATATTTCTTCTCATGTCAATCAGGAAATTACATTCCGTTGCATTAGCATCGTCAGCGTTTTGGAGAAGCTCCTTAAAGATATCTGAAATGGAAGGGTATTCTTCCAATATGTTTTTAATTCTCACAGTCAGAGGCTCTCTTTGCCCAGATTGCTCAAATCCCATATTTTCTGGGTTAATCAGTCTTGTGCTAAGGCATGGGACATTTAGCCACTCAGCGGTTTTCATTGGTATGTCTTCATGCACCAAAATTATGGGTTCAACAGAATCCTCAAGCAAATCGTTTAAGTCATCAACTTTGATGTCACAGTAACAGCACTCATGAATTGGCTTCATGGCAAGTTTATAAGGAAGTTTGCCACTGTACAGCGGCATGGGCGTGTGCAGACTCGCGGGGATCTGATTGCTGTACAGCCATCTTATGATGCTCAACATAATGTGAAGGCTTTGCTTACTCTCTTGCTCCGAGAGAGACTGCTCACTCTTCAGATATATCTTCTGAATGACCATAGAAACGTGGTCTGGTGTTAACTCCTCAATTGAACCACAACATTTAAACAACTGGTGAAACTTCGCCATGGTTTTTGGCACATAATGTAGATAAGGTTGGAGATCAAGATCAGGAACTGACTTTATTACTGCTTGTGTGAGGGAGCAAAATGTTTTACCTGTCCAAACCCATGGAAATTTCAGGGCTTTAAAAGCTTCTTTGCCTTCTTCTAAATGATCATGCATAAATCCATAAATCTCAAGCAAGATATGCTGAAATTGATAGTAGTCCTCATCACTGAAGGTTTTAGAACTATGCCAATCAACTACCACCTTGAAATGCTTCAAGACTGCTTTTATGCTGGGCTTGGTGGGGATGCCAAGTGCTTTTTCTATATCCAACAGGACATTTTCCACAAGAGGAACTGAGGAACCAACTAAAATTGCGTGTGATATATCACACATTTCTGGTGGTGAACACAGATTACAATGATCTCCTTTCCAAACTAAGGACCCTGGATAATTTGGAGGCCTTTCCTTACTCGCAGGAATCCATTTTATCTTTTTCATCGCAGCTTTTGTTTCAGATGACTGAAGCAGCATATGGTTTTTGTTCAAAATCGTCAAGAGAGTTCTAGCTTTTCTTAACAGCAAATCATGATTGGTGTTAGAGTCACTATGCAAACTCTCAATTTTTTTTGCCACTCTCAAGATATCATTTTCCTCAAGATTGGCTTCATTTTTTAAGCCTATTTGTCTCAGTGAATGAAGAATATCTGAGGATGTAAAAATAACAGGGGGGAAGCAACTTTCCTCCTCAGCATAAAACAAATGTTGCAGAAGTTCTACCTCAGGATCAAAGAGTTCGTTTGCTGACATTATCTTTTCCGGTGAGATCTTAATAAACTTTAGTGGTGTCAGCCAATCTATCACATCTATATTCTCATTTTTCAGAAAAGTCAGATTTTCAAGAACCCATTGCATTATCTGTGCTGTTTCATCGTATGAATAAAAATCACTTCTTATGTCTTCTATAACAAACTTCAAGCAGTCTGTGCTCTTCAGCTGTTCTATTTTCAGCAGATTAGCTAAGCGAATAGTTGCTTCATCACTGCTGTCAATTATTGGAACAGAAAACCTTAGACCAGGAGGAATTTTGGCAGTATGGTGTAATACCTTACTACCTTTTAGCCCAGTAAAAACAGGGACACTTTCATCAGATGATTTTTCAATTTTTTTAAATATTACCAATTCCTGAATAATTCTCTTCTCTTTTTCATTTGCATCTGTTAAACTAGCTAAGAATGCCCTAAGAGCATCTTTATGCGTCGATGGGAATGACGCAACTTGATTGCATAGTTTCTGTAAGGACATTTTTTCCATTATTTGTAAAACAGCACCTGGCAATGGTGGATGCACATATTTTTTTATAAGTGGATGTTGGATAGAAATATCCAGTTTCTTAAGTACAACTCCACCAATTTTCTGAATAATATCAGCTAAATATTCTGGGAGCTGAGTCTCAGATTCGTCTTCCAGAATGATAGGTGACGGATTCCTAAATCTAACCAGTTCCACTGATGTTTGATTTTCCTCCAGCAGCGTCTTGGGGATAAGCGGCATTTCATCAAACACACTCAAGTCATCAGAAAAATGTACATAGAGATTCTTCCAGACCATCTTCAGCCAGGAAACTGACGGGTGCTTTTTTTCTTCCAAGCCTGGATACCACTGTACAACCACGTCTCTCCCAGGCCACACGCTGTTCATAACTTCTTTAATGAGCCGGGCAAATCTTTCTGGGTTCAGGAGCTGCAGCTGAGTGCATGGCCTCCCTGAAATTACAGCAAAAGGAAAAAGCTGTGTAAATCACAGAGCAGAGTTACTTAGCAAATGGCTTGAGAGGGGTCAAAGACAAAGGAAAACAAGAAAATGAGTCTAATCTGTGCCCTGTCTTTTTGTGGAAAAAAATATTAAACAGGACTGCAGATACCAGCTTCCTTTGCTTTCAGGAGTTAATTAAAAGCAAATACATTCCATATTAGTATGAAAATATAAACAAATTGAAAATTATCAGTATGTTATTACATTTGTTAGTTTAACACAAAAGTTCTCAGGCATACATGGCAATTAGAGATTTAGAACTGAACTGCAAACGTATTTTTTTGTTTAGTTGATTCTTTACCCTACTTATTTGCCTAGTGGTAAATAAAAATCTAATCCATTATTTGTCTATAATTGCAAATGTTCAAACAGATTTGAAAGATTATTTATTAGATATAGCAAAGTGGCTCAGGTGCAGCTGATCTCACAACTAAAACTGACAAACTAGACTCAGTTGGGCAGGAAGTGCTGAAACTAAGTCTATATGCTTTTTATTCTTATTATCAAAGTTCTCACTAAAAGAAATATGTCTTTACACTCATGTCTTAATTATCATTTGGACAGTTTACACTTAAAAACTACAGGACTTCTGAGGGTAAAATACCAGAGAATATAAAAAATACCACTACCTCCCAACACATCAGAAACAATGACAGAAGTGGAAACATGACATCTATTTGAATTTCAGACCTTTCATCACACATCTAGATAACATTGCCATTTTTCTTGAAGGCAACAGTCCAAATAAAGATTAAGAGCAGTTACAGACATCCCTCAGAAAAAATCTTTTTTCTTTCACTTCATGCTATGAATTGTGTTAGCTCTATTGAACATAAAAGAGGTAAACACATCAGCCTTGTGAGAGTGAGGAAAACATGCAGAAGGGGCCCAAGGAAGATAAGAATCTACTTAAAAGCTAAACTTAAATCCCTTTTTTTCATTTGAGAACAGAAGTTTAAAATATTGTTTTTAAAATTACACATGTGATCTTAAAATAACGGAAATCTTCCTGCATGTAAAATTATTAAAAATATATAAAGAAACCAATGAAAATATTGATAATTTCCATTTAACATTATTACAATGTTTTCTTCATCAATACATATTTTCCCGTCAGCTGTATTTAGAAATCTTTTTAATTATGTTAGGTTGATATCTCTTGGCAGCTCTATTTGGCAAGGTTTTTTTACAAGAGAGCTGGGGCAATGAGAAAAGCTAATCACCAAATTCACACAAGTATCAAGCTTCAATCAAAACCAGTACATCTTCAATTAATAACCATACCTGAAAATCCCCAGAGAAGCTGTTGGGCTAGAATATAATCAAATCCATTTTTAGAAAACATTCTGTGAGCTACACATTAATACACTAAGTATAGAAACAGTTACTAACTAGACAAATACAGTTCACATTTTAGGAGAGTAAAAGTCAGATATGTTTGACTTTGAACAACACAATAAAAACAAATGCATCCCATCTCAAAGAAATAATATAAGAAAGTTTCTATTTCTGCAACTGTATCAGAAATCTCTCTGATGTAATTTCTACAGCTATATAAATAAAATTCTTGACAGATTAAGATTTCTAAACCTGTCAAAGCCCCCTCTAATACTTATTATTTATAGTAACATACAACTTTTATGGTAGTGCAGTTGTACAATTATGCAGAATCATTGAATAAAGAATAACTTAGGAGGAGGTAGAATGAAGAGAAAAGTAGGACACTTGAATCTTGTAGAGAATTATCTAATAGTATTTAATAATTTCTAGAACATTTAGAAGAATACTCATCATATTTATTTACAAAAATATGTTCTAATGAATGAGAGGCACACTACCAAGAACAAGTCCCTAGAAAAATATCATCTAAAGAATCTGCCAGAAGAAAAGAGAGACAAAAGCAAG
Organism: Melanocharis versteri; assembly: GCA_013397845.1. NCBI lineage: Eukaryota > Metazoa > Chordata > Aves > Passeriformes > Melanocharitidae > Melanocharis > Melanocharis versteri. The sequence goes on along the minus strand of VZTG01008995.1, from coordinate 317,894 downwards.
ACCTTAAATGTGACCTAAAATCCTCCCAGTAACTGAAAGGACTAGAAAGACTTCATTGCAGCTCTGAGACCAAGCCTGGAAGGGAAGGAATGTCCTAGAACTCAGCAAGGTTTAATAACATACAGGGATTTTTTGTTCCTGTCATCTCTGCTTTTTCTGTTTAAGATGTATTCAAGCATATACTGTATTTTGTTCGATGTATACTGTATTTTTTGGTTGTTCTGCTCTGTTTTTTAATTTAAGCCTGCTTTCAGATTGCTTTGTGACATTCACTTGGAGGATATTGCCTAGGAAAGTACATCTCTAAAGTCAATTCAAGGTTTCATCACACAGAACAGGCATTTTTCAATACTAATGTTGCTGTCTTACATAAAGTCTTCATCCATCTAATCTCACTGTGGTTGTCTTGATACCTATATATATATCTGTTCTTTAAAAGTTACTATTAAACAGTAGCTCCTTATGGTCCTATCCTAGATCACGAATATTCCCTGTTGGATACACAATTTAAAGTAGTCATTACTCTCAAGACTTTAAATTCTGTTTAAAAACAGTACTGAGGGAAATTAACAAAAATTGAACCAAGTATATTCTACTGCATTAATAGACACAACATCCATCACCTAATATAACAGGACTTTGAAAATTCTGCTTTTTAAAATAAAGGTTTTCTTTATTATCATTTCAAACTTGATGTCCTTCATATTCAATTGAAGTCCCAGATTTCATATATTCAATACATGTTATATTAAATATTTACATGTCTTACTCTATGCAAAAAGTCACTCAATTCTTTTAATTTTTTCACAGATGCTTTGCCATACTTTAAAAATTTATCATCTTGCCTCAGAATTACCTTATTTTTCTATTGTTTTTGATAATGAAGGAATAATCAAAACATGGAGAAAAGAGGAGCTTTAGAACTCAACAAAAAGAATAATAAAGAGGAAAGATTTAAAGGACTGAAGGGGAAAAAAGGTTAAAACACAGAGAAAATACAGACTAAATGACTGAAGACCATGATAAAGGATATAAAGAAATGCAAATCAGGACTGTGAGTAACAGTATTCTACACCTAGTTCTAACATCTTCAGTCTAAGAAAGAATTCTGATCAATCAAGTAATTTAAAAAAAAAGAGACAAAAATCTTTTCCTGAAAAGTACATTTTCTAGACATTGACGAACAGCTGACTTTTAAATAGTATTAGTACATGGTGAGCTAACAAGTGACTTGGTTTGTGAAGGTGTTTATGTGAAAATACTTCTCAGATTCAGGCTTCAAATTTATCAATCAAATGGTAAACACGAGGGTGGAAAGGTAAGTGCAGACAAACTCCGAGAAGAATAGATACCAGAAAAAATTTAATTGTGAAGACAGTTAAACATAGAGGTATCTTATCTATAGATAAAACAAACTCCTTCACCAAGTCTTTTGATCATGATTTGGAGCATTTCGGTAGGTCCACACTGACACAACCATACACTATGAATTAAGAATCAGGAAACACATGATGAAATTATATGATCTACAGTATGCTTGAGGCTAGATACTTACACTGATTTAATCTGTTTTGAAACAAATGTACTGAAGTGATCACTTGCAATTTTGAGGTAACAGATGATCTACGATACCAAAACCCTGACACAGCTATTGCATATGCAAATACTATAAATACAAAACAGAATTAAGACTGTCTTAAGTGGAAGAATAGTATTTGAATAAAGTTCTTCACCCTTGAATACATTTTACTAAATGAGTACCTATTATTTTATTGCAAATTTTCATCCTTTTTCCTTTGCCTTTTTGTTAATTTATGATTTTCATTTGTGTCATTTCCAATTCAAATAAATCTATCTTAATTTTTTTTTTTTCAGATGGCTGTCTTATTTATGGGAACCCAAGTTCAAGAGACATTACTTTAAAGTTGGGTTTAGAGCTAGTCTGTTTGAACCATTAGAAGTTGGTTTTACTGTAAGGGAATACAAAAGACACATTACCTCGGCTTTTGGCGGCTTCCTTCAAAGCAGCAAGAACCTCAGGCTTCAGGTCATCAGAGAGTAACCTTCCCTCCAGGCCAGGAAAGAGTGATCTAGCACACCATGAAAAAAGAGAAAAAGACAAAAAAAAAGGCCCTCACACTTTAGCAAAGCCTCATTTATTTATGTTACTGTATAGACATTACCAGCACGGTAATCATCATGGTAAACAGCAGCATGCAAAGCAATCACGTACATATGCAGAGTAGGGCTTTCAGTGGGCGCTTTCTGACAAATGAAAAAGTCATACATCTAGAAGCAGAGAGTAGTAAGAAAGTAATTTTTCCAACTACTCTTCTTTTTAAAGCAGGTCTAAGGAAGTTTTCTTCTGAGAGAAAAACTGGGATTAAAAAACTATCTTCGTCTATTTGTATTGTAACAGAAGAAAGAAGTTAAAATACCACCTACCATTCTATGTCTCTTGGAATTCTATTTTTAAAGTGTACAAAAAATACAACATGTAATTCTAGAATATCAAACAGATCTGCGGATTTGAAAAGATCTGCAGATTTCAGAACATCTGCAGTCAATACTTAAAATTATTATGCCAAATGTCAGTCTCATCCTCCCCCTCTCTTGCTTTAGCACTTAAAACTAAATCAGTTTTCAGGGCTTTGGTCTTTGTGAAATCAAAATTAAATACTCAGTTTAATTCTGATCGTGGGTATGTTCATTAGACAGAAAGCAACACAGAATCTTGTTCTTCCACAGTTAGCAGAAAGAAAATTCCTAAGAGCTTATTTTACCTTCTTAGCAGGCTCCAAATTTGAATAAGAGCCAATCTCCTAAATTGAAAGGGTTTTGAAGCACCTAACATACATAATTTATCATACTTAAAACATCAGAATTAAAGGTACTTGATGTAGGCAAGAATAGAGGCAAAGAAAGCATTACTATTTCAAATTTCTGTTTTATCACAGCTAGCAAGGAGATTTATGCCTGTTATAATATGCTTCTGTATCAGTTCTACAAGACTAATCAAACCAAGTCCACTACCAATGGAACATGAACTGAACAAGAAATACTGGTATCCTTAAGTTTAACTTATGACTAGTCTTAAGCAGGGCTCTAATTCATTAGTCTCATCATGGGAATGTTTTCTGTATTAGTATACTGGCTTAACTTCTGGAAGGAGGGAAAGAACAACAAAAGATAAATCATCTCACAATAGATGCTAAGGAACAGGTTTTTTTTAGAAAAAGACACTAGACACTAGAACTGAGTAGTTTTAATCCCCTGATAAATAACCTGAATTGTTTAGAGCAAGAAAGATTATGGGTTTATGATTAGGGATTTAAATTTATGGAGCTCCTGGAGTGGGTCCAGCAGAGGGCTACAAAGATGATTAAGGTATTGGAGCACCTCTCTTATGAGGGAAAGGCTGAGGGAGCTGGGCCTGATCAGCCTCGAGAGGAGACAACTGAGAGGGGACCTCATCCATATCTATATGTGTCTGAAGGAAGGGTGTCAAGAGGATGGAGCCAGGCTCTTTTTTGTGGTGCCAAGGATACAGGATATAGGACAAGAGGCAACGGGCAGAAACTGATGCACAGGAAGTTCCAGCTGAATACGAGGAAGAACTTCTTTACTGTGCAGTGACCGAGTACTGGTATGAGTACTGATTGCCCAAAGAGGCTGTGCCCAGAGGACACTCCCTCACTAGAGATACTCAAGAACCATCTGGACACAGTACTGTGCCAAATGCTCTAGGATAACCCTGCTTGAGCAGGGAGGTTGAATCAGATGACCTCCTGTGATCCCTTCCAACCTGACCCATTCTGTGATTCTGTTTAGAATATAGCAGAAAAAGAACAGCGGCAGGCTTCAAGATATGCAAATTGTTTTCAAGAAACATGGGAAGAAAAGTTACCTGCATCCAACTGCTTTTCTTCAAGATTGGCTGTCTATACGTATATTCAAAACACAATTTACATAATAAGGACCTCACTTGAAGCACTTTTTACCATAATAAAACCTATATGGGCACACTCAAACCCACCTCTACTTCCCTTATAAACAGTCCACAGAGCAGTGAAAGCAACAGAAACAGGCCAAGTGTCACATTCTCTCAAGTTGAGGGTCTGGAAATGAGCAGAACTCTGAGGCAAAGGAGAAGGAGGGCTCATTATAAACATACATGCAAGTAGCACACTGTAAGGGGAAACAGTAAGACATCTGGTGTGTCTGAGTGACTTCAAGCCATATGTCTTTAGAGATTATGTGGAGAATGGTCCAGATTGAACAAGTATTTAACACATGCATAACCCAGTACAGACATAAAAAGCAGTAGTCATGCTTTCTCCCCAATGACCCCAAGCTCATTTATTCCAGCTAGCCTGCTCTTTGCTATCCCCTCCCCAGTGTCAGTGCAAGATCTTTTGGCTGATGAAATGAGAACCAAATTGGAGCACCGATGCAGCTGGGAAATAAGCAAGGAAAAAAACTAATTGGAGAGGGACTGGAAAGAACAAAGGGAGAGCAGATGTAAAAGACAACTCATTGCAGTATCTGCTTGTTTCCTGAAACTAGTTTTTAGTACTAAGCCCCTCACTGAAATTAAGTGTTGTGATAAAAAAAAAAGGCAGACATAATCTCAAGCCTTAAGTTTAGTAAAAGCTCTTATCATTACTTAATTTAATGAACTTCCTAGTATGCATGTTTCTAATCTCCTCCTATTTGTAATTCCCAGAAGAAAATTAACTTGAAATGTATCCTGATGCATTCTCTTAAAGTGTAGATCACACAATTCTTTTATAAAGGGTTAATGGCAAATGGGTGTCAAACCTTTCAAATGAGACATTTGCACACAGACATATACATGTATACAGAAAATTGAGTTCTATCTATGCGTTACATCATCACAATACAGGCTGCTGCATACATTGTTTGTTGACAAGCAAAGAACAGTCTGAATCTCTGTTTTAACATATAAATTAAAAAAAAAACTAAAAAAAAAAACCCCACAGTATTACAAAAATTAAGCATACCTGGGATATTCTTCTGAGGTTATGTAAACTACATCCTGTTCTGACACAGAGGAGGAAAAAGGAATAAAATTCCCATTCTGTAAAGGCAAAAGCTCCAGTCCAATCAGCTCACTGTAGACTCCATCAGAAAGCACAAATTCTAAAAGATGAAGCTTTTCTTCAGCAGGTCCACTGTGTCCAGATTTCCTTAGCACTTGCCGCACTACAGCAGGAGTCACTTTTTTCACAGCTTTAGCAGCAGAAATAGTAAGATGCACTGCACTAGCAATATTTGCTGGTACCTTGGCAATCTGCTTCCCTGAATTTTGGAGGTAGTTGAGAACAGACTGTGTGTACTCCAAACTCTCATCCATTTCAGAAAAGTGCACCTGTTCCACCTTTATCCACTGATTACTCACTGAGTAAATAACTGTATGCTGGAGCAGGTCTTTAAAGAGAGGTACTACAATTGGTTTCCAGGGTACCCTGATTTTGTTCTCATCAGGCCATAACCTATAAATTCTTTCAGGTGACAACGGAAAATCTGAATTCTTCTCAGTCTCCATTCGTTTGATAGCTTCCAAAATAAGGGTGGTATATGCCTTAGGCACTATATTTACCACAAGAAGATCATTCCACAAAGCTGCTGGATCTCTCCACTGATCCAACTCTCGCCATTTGATACTCCTCCTGTTGTCTGTGAGACCAAAGAAACCACTAACATGAACTGGAAGTCCAGTTTTGCTTTCTTCGCCTGGAGGCAAAGGCAGAAAACAAAATGCTCTTCCTGAAAAGTCTGCTACAGCTCCATTTTCCTCCTCATTAGTTGCTAAAGACATGGCTATTCCAATAGTAGGAACAAATTTCAAGTCATCAGCTAAACAATCCAGTTCTGTACACATTCCTCGACCACCCACACAATTACACACTAACCAAGACGTTTTCTGTGCGTCCTTAACGCTCTCATCTTCTACAACTATATTTACATGGTATGTCACACATGTTATGCTATTGCTTGGAACTCCCTTACAATACTGATTTATTGCAGTTCCCAGGATTTTGATAGAATTGGGTCTTTCATGTTTCAAGGCCTTGTTCTCACTGGCGGTTACTCTAAAAACCAGCCTCTCCGTTCCATCAGCTTCCCGAACGTGCAACGAAACATCCTGAACGCTCTTCAGGAAAAGCAATACTGTGTCCGCATCTGCTCTGAAGGATTCAAACAGCTCCAAAACCTTCTGTTTGTCGTAAACGTTGCTGCTCAGTTGGGAAGGCTGCAGACGAAGTGGGAAACGAAAAAAGGTACCAGGAAAGTTTCCATTCTTAAAGGTTTCCTTTGTGCTGCCAAATACACCAATGAAAGGTGCAAATTGGTCCGTAAGTTCATTTATTTCCTTGCTATCTTCTTTTAGATTCCAACACTGGCCCGACTCATGAGGTCCAAAGAGGGTTTGATGGGGATCAAGCATTCCAATCTGGTCACCACTGAAGATGCTAGGGACATCTGTATACATAAAAACCAACGATTATTAATAATCCTAAAACAACATACTTTAAAAATACAGTGTTAAGGAACAAATTTTAAAAAGGCAAGAAAAGAATATTCTAAGACTGTGATGAACTGAGTACAATCCCCAGGGAAATGGCTGCGCCACTGTCCCTGGAGGTATTTAAAAGACATGCAGACATGACCCTTAGGGACGTGGCTTAGTAGTGGACTTGGTACCATCAGGCTTATGGTTGGACTCAATGTTCCTAAAGGTCTTTTCCAACCTACGTGGTTCTATGATTCTAATGACATAATTCAGTGCTTACTGACAGGGAAGAAACAAGCACACACCTATTCTGCAACTGAATATATAAATAGTCATTCAACCATTTCAATTCTAGCAGACAGCGAGCAACAGGAAGTACAACTTCTTTCAACTATATACTTTTATGTTTCCAGTATTTTCAAGAAAAAACTGAAAAAATTAATTTACTACATGTGTGTTCTGCTAGGTTCATACTTTGCAGATCTTGAAGGCTGGCAAACAGTAATCCTGTACATTTAAAAGCACAAATTCACAGAATTTTCAAACCACTGAATGTATTAATTTTATTCATGCTCAGTGAGGTAAAATATTAAATTATATTGTTAAAAAATATCATATGTCTTACAAATTCACTTCACAAGGTAAAAATTTTTATTTCAGCAAAAATTTGCCTCTTATCCTGTACTATTATAACTGTGGAGACTGTAAGCATCATTTATGCTTCTGTACCACAATAAAACATTCTGGAAGAATAATAAGTTTCAAGGCTGAGTATTACCAGCTTGTGAAACAGTATGTACTATCTCTTTCAAGTGTAAATGTGCAGATACCTCTATTACATACTATCTTTTCTAGCAATAAATAAAAATCACTACTTATTATGCAAAGAACCTGCAGAAGAGTTTTGGTCTACTGAGTAGAACTTTCACACTTCTACTTGGATATCTACCTTATATTATGAGCCTCTATAAAATGAACAGCAGTGTATAATTGAAGTACCAGTGTAAAGGAATGTTAATTTCAATATAAGGGACTAAGTACATAATGATGCTAATATATTGAACAATCTTCTTCAAGGGCTTCAAAATCAAACAGATACCATATAGAATTGCAGAAAAATAGGAATGCTTCATTAGAAAATCTAGCCATGAACTAATTTTAAAACAAACTATAGAGAAAATATTAAATGTTTGTGAATATCTAAAGTAATTTAACTATTTAAAACTTCAATATTTTCTCTTTTAAATAACTACTAAGATTACCTGTTATATGATAAACTGAATTAAAGCCAATTCCAAATCTTCCAACTTTCAGGGGATCATCTTTCTTCCTGCTTCTTGCTATTTCCTGTATACCATGCCAGTCCTCAGGGGTGAAAATTGCATCATTGTATGCATAAAATGCTGGCCCTATAATAAACAGGCAAGAGTTAAAAAGATGACAGAAGAAAACCATTTAATGTTTAAGATTTCTAGGAAATGAACTCACAGACCTGAGAAAGCATTTCTTTGAAGTATATGCATGTGCAAATTTAATGGGGAAGCTATGACTTAAGCTGACATCAAATTATGCCTGGTAATGAAAAAAAAGCAAAATGCAAAAACAAAAGCAAGGAGATGAATTTACCTCTGTAAATGGTACTTAGATTTATATTCTGATGTGGTATTTAATTCTCACATCCACATTTTAAAAGAATGATTCTGAAAAACTGAACAAAAAGCAGAAAACAACGAAACTTCTGAAAGAAGTGTCATGTGGCACAAGGCTTAAACTCAATTGTTCAATGTTCAGTCTATCAAAAAGCTGTTTGAAAGACCAGTCACAGTCTAAAGATACTTCCACTGGAAGGGAATATAAGGCAAGACAAAACAGTAACCTGTGTCTAGAAAGTAAGACAGACAAATTCACATTAGAAGACATAATAAGTCTGATAATTGACCAAAAAAGCCGGAAGAAAGAAGTAATGGATCATCCATTATTGAAATCTTCAAATCACAACTGAATGTCTTTCAGGATGACTATGCAGACTAATTTGTTTGTTAAAGATACAACTGACCTTTATCTCACAAAGCCATAGTAAATTATGTTAAAAGTTTCAAGAAACTGGATTTGCAGTATACAGGCAACATGGAGCAAAGCTGGATGTAAGGGCAAGAGAAAAAGGGATGGGGAAGAAAACTGAACAGCCTGGGCAATGCTAAAATGTAAAGGGATAAGGACACCTTTACATTAGGAACTCGTGTGCTGGCTTGGGCTTCGTGGTAGCTGTGTTTTGGATTTGTGCTGGAACAGTGACAATAACACAAGGCTGTTTTAGTTATCATTGAGCAGGGCTTATACAGAGCCAAGGCCTTTTCTGCTTCTCATATGGCCCAAACAGCAAGTGGGCTGGGGCTGCTAAGGAGCTGAGAGGGGACATAGCCGGGACAGCTAACCCCAAACATGCATATTGAAGAATAATGGCCACATTTAATCAAAATTATATTTACCCTGATATTGTGCCATGTCCTTTGACCATAACGTTTCTGTTCCATACTGAGTTTCATCATATAAAAACCTAACTTCCGTGGCACCGGCATCTTCTGCATTCTGTATCAGTTCCTGAGGCAGAAAAAAAAATCAAAACAAAGTACGATACAGTAATACATATTCTAGCAATGGCTTTTGAACTTAAACAGTAGAAAATAATAAGTAATTGTCTCAAGTGTAATTGTTTTCATACTTTTCAACCAAAATGGTTTTCTCCGGTTTACCTGCATGAGAATAGGTATCCATATAAAACAAATATTCAGACAAATACTATAAATGTGATTTGAATTTGGAGCTCAAATTCCATACAAAAGCAGTCACAAAGTTGAGAAATAAGCTACTAAACTGTTACTACTATATTATCTTGAATCAGAGCTGTAAAAGTCTCAAAACAAGGCAAATGTTAGAAGAAAAGAAATTGTTTTTCATTTATCAAAGTGCATTAGTTAAGCCCTTACAAACAGTTGTACAACAGTAAGGCAACCATTCACAAAACAGTAATACACAGCACTCTTCTTTACATCAACTGAATTTGATTCAAGTTAACATTTCACAGTATGAACCAACCATTCAAGGGCCACGGTGCTCACACTTCCAACACTCCTCTGGCAAAGGGCTGCAAAACAGTTCTGACCAGCAGCTATCTAAGTCATGAACCAACAGAGCAGACCCTGTTGATTGAAACCCACAGACTGGAAAGTGGCTTATATTAAGGTTGAGTATTTCTTAAATAGTAGTAGTAATGGTGAGAGCTACAGAAAACTCAAATGTCAGTAAACTAGTTCTGTAAACACGACCATTAATGAAATACACCTATCCAGTCCCGTTTTCATCAACAGTAGACACGTAGGCATGATTATAAATACCTACGGGATTACAGCCTCACACAATGGTCTGTTTACACTGAATCATCACAGTGTATCAGGGCTACAGACACATAAACATGTGTGTATGTTTATGTGGGTGTGTGGAAGCTTGGAATAAGCAAGTATTTCAGCTGAATTGAACAGCAACGTAGATATATCACATGGAATGTATTCATAAACTTTCATTTCATTGAGTTATGCATAAAAGACTTGATAGCAAGATGAACCTGTACTTAAAACATTCATCAACTAGCAGCAAGTATTTCAGATTAGGTTGCATTCAAATATACTGTTGAGACTAAAATAAACTCACTGTTATCTAATATGTGGTTCCAAAATTATAACCCTTTGATTTTGCAGTTTATGATAGTATGTTCAGTCTATAATGCATATTATATTGTCACTTCTACATAATTTTGAAGTATTATGAGATGGCAAGAAATACACCTACAGTTAAGCATAAATAACAAATGTTTAAAGAATCTTTACAAGATATTTATATGCAGTTCTTCTTCTAAAAGAATAATCATGACAGTCCTTCATGAAGACACAGAAAGATAGCCCAAAGCCTCCAAAAATATTAAATACTAAGTATGGCAATCACCATGTAGCCAGACTTGCATTTATGCTGTGGCACATGGGGTAACCGCTACATTCAGCTGTAAAAGCATTGTATCTGAAGAATCAAAACACTGAAATAAATGTTAAGGTATCAGCAAAATTCCTGGTAGTAATCTCTCCCTAACAATCTGTTAACCCTAAATTGTAAACTATGAAAATAGCACCATTTCTACTTTCAGATTTACCTATCGGATTTCTAAGGACATTACCTTATTTCTTCATGTTGGAATGAAAGTTTGGGTTTAAAATGTTGAGGAGGTCTGAACCCTTCTTAATTCAAATGCATTTTACAGATGCAACTAGTACTGAGAAATAATAAAAACGTAAGCACCCTCCTATGTACAGTCACTGCTCAGAACATACCCAGGAGGCAGTCTGCCAAAACAGTTGAAGATATCCTTATCTTGGGCATTCCCACTAAGCATAATCAGCTTCTAGTTCCATGGTTGCAAACAAGACAACAGACATAAGGAACTGTCACCATCTGTCAACATTTGTATTTGTGTGTTTTGTATGTATGCAAGTACAGATAGATAAGATATATCTGTATCAAATCCCATTAGTTAGAACCTAGTATTCCCATACACTAAGAAAATTAAGTTCTTACCACCCATGTGATGAAGCATGCTGGATGAGAAGTTTAACATCCAGCTAATCACCCCAGATGCTCTTAAAAAAAAAATAATAAACTGCCATTTTCAGACATTAGCATAGGAAGCTATGATAAATCACACAACAGTTGTTCTACTGAGCAAACCCAGAAATGTTTAAAAGAAAACAAAAAAAAACCAAACAAAAAAACCACACAAAACACACAACTTGCTTTGCCTTGTCCACAGAAATGGAAACATAGATCTTCTGTAGTACAGTGAATATAAGATAAAACAACCACAAGATTTGCTGGGAAGTGCTAAACTTTGGCATTATGCCATGCATATTACATGACAGTTAAAAATACTATTTATTGTCTACCTTAAGAATCTGTCCTCCCTCTGGATATCTTCTTAATATATCCTTTAGAAAATCAACAAGTGGTGGAGTTGTTTGTCCAAAACGGCCTAGAAACAAACATAAATTTTTAAAAATCTGTGTATTATGTTACTATGCACCTAATTTCAGATTTAAAAAATACTAAACAATTACTGGGAACTTCAATAATTTCTTTAAATTAACTCAAGGCCTATTACTGTAAAATCTTGTCTTTCCAGAATCAACTGTGAAAATCTTACATTATAAATCTTTTAATTTAAAAAAGTGGAATAGCAGTCTTGATGGTAAAGTCAACAAGTTGTTTCATATCTAGATGAAATAAATTCGGGGGCTAAGTCTTTGCAACAGTTATACCACAATTCCAACTACTTGATTTTCAAAAGTAACAATTTCTAAAGGAGTACTACTTTTTAAGTAGCAGGACAGTATTCCAGGGCAGCAATGGCTCTAACTCTTTAAAGCCAGTGATGATCCCTACTGACAGCTACACACACAGGCACAGAAGGTTTTGGCCCTAGAGTACACTTCCTCTTCTGACATACTCTGGGCATGGACCTGGTGCCAGCTTTGGTGTTGCCAGGGCTTAACCCTGGAGGGAAAAGAGTCCCAGCACTATGAACATCTGCTCCAAGAGAAAGAGTCTATCACAAAATGAAAGGTTCAATACTCTTTAATTCAAACTCCAGTCTGAGACTAAAGGGCAGCTCCCTAAACCAAACCTCTAAAACATGTGCTTCAAACAAACAGCAATGATGCAATCCTGACAAGGAAAACAGACCCTAATGATGCCCCATCTCAAGCTTCCTTTTAGAACTACTAACAAGCAATTATTCTCTCCCTCTCTTCTGCATATACGTGTGTTTATGAAGCACACAGATTCAAACACGCAGATTACGTATACTCTGGAATAAAACACTAGGAAAAAAAGTAAACTGGAAAAAAGGGGACAAATAAAAGTTCTATTTGCTAAGAAAGCATCAAGTAAAAACATCAAATACTTTGTCTTTAAAATTTTCTTGTGTCACTTCATTTACGGTAACTTAAGAGCATCAATGAAAAAAATAAGCAAGAAATTGCAACTGACAGCTGAATGTCTGTGAAGTATTTCATAACTTTTGTTATTTTTACAGTATACAGAAGGATTTGAAAGTCAATATGCAATATGCATACTTCCAAAATAAGGTGAACTGATCAACAGAAATTATCTAAAATCAAGAAACTGATCTTCTCCAAGTTGGGCAGGCAGGTGGAAGTGTTTAAACAACACATTTCATTCACCATGGGAACCACAAAAACAGACAAATAACTTTTAAGTGATAGGACTGAAGATAGACTTTGTACTCTTTAAATCTAAGAGCAGAGGTGCTCTATGTACATCACAACAATTACTCTGACTATAGGTCATTATTTACTGCATTCCATCAAAGGCTGAACTGATTTTTCTTGAGTATTAGAGCTGGTCATATTTAACACAAAACTGGTACCACAAATTTCAAGGAGAAAATTGTTCCACCATAAGGACAGCCAAGCACTTAGGAGCCCAGAGAGTCTGTGCAGTCTCCATCCTCTTTCCAAGCTCAACCAGATCAACCCTCAAGCAACCCGGTCTGACCTCACAGCTGGCCACACTTTGAGCTGCAGGCTGGAGTAAAAACCTCCTGATGTCCCTTCCAACATGAATTATTCTGTGATCATATGAAAAGATCATGGATTATTTGATAGACACCAGTGACAAATGAACACAAAGGGGACATGGATGATCTTCAGAGTACTTCAGCAACCCATGTGCTTGGTCCTACTGACCATGTATTTTCGAGTTAGAAATTCATGGCATTTCTTGATTCATCTGCTGTAAGGAAAAATCTCTGAACTGGAAGACTCCCGAATGAACACAAAAGGCTGATACTAAAGCCTTCAGATGTTTTCAGATTGACTTATATCAGAACTGAGGGCCAGGAAAAGTTAAGCACTTTATCTAGACACAGATTGCTTAGTGACATCTCTAAGAAAATCTCCATTTCTAGGCACAAAAATACAGCGACAGTTTTTCTTCCCCATGATTTATTTCTTAAGGCCACTACCCTTTATTCTCTATATATTTGCATGGCGGAAAATAAGACTCTTTTTATTTAGTCTACCACAGCCTACACACAGCAAAACATCAGAGCAAGCAGACAAGAACGACAGAAAGAAAAGCGCTTGATGTCATAGAACCACGAGGTCCGTTTTCATAGGTGTTTTCTAATCACTTCAGGTTCTAGAGAATGTGAACATGAACTTCTGGCTAATTTACAAACTTCCCTCTGTCACTAAAAATCCATAATACAGTACATACATGCCTTGAACAGGCTAAGAAATACAATATTTTGTGAGACCAAATAAAATATCTGCATGAAAAGAAGGGTCTCCTTCTTCATCCTGCCATCTGATTAGCATTTATTTCATTGCCTTACAATAAAGGCTAGCAGCCAAATAAGATAATCATGGTAGATATTAATTAGAGCATTTCTGAAGATATTCAGTTATCAAGATACTATATGAAAAGATACACCTTCAGGTTTTTTTACTAAAAATGTAAATAACAGACAGAAGCAAAAGAAAACCAAACTATCAAAGAAAACAACCTAAAAACAACAGAAGAAATCCAGAGATTTTCACCAGTGTTATACTTTTTTACATGGTGGTTACTGAAAAAATATCCTTTCAGTATCTGAATTGTTTTCAAGTATTCAGCTTATTTTATAGGAGACAAGGCAGCTACAATGCTACTGAAAGGCAAGTCTTATTGATTCCAAAGGACAGCCATAACCTAAATTCTACACATTATATTACACAGAAAAAAAAGAAACACCAAGGCACTTAAAAAGAGAAGTTTAATTTCTCTAGAGCAGAATGAAAAGAACAAACAACAAACCTAGGACCTACATGAAAAATAATTGCTTCCCATTTAAAAAAGATAAAAATTTCAATTAACTCCATATTGCATCAGAAAATGCTTTGAGCTTCCAGTTTATAAACAAAGACAAATATTTTCCATACCTCCTCCTTTCAACCCTTTTGACTGAAGCTCTAGAAAAACTTGATTTTGAGACTTCTGAAGATCCCCAATCTTGATACCATCAGACAACTGAAGGAAAAAATAAGACAGATCTTGGTCAGAAGTTTCAGTTTGATAGTAACAGGACCAAATCAAGTCAGGTGGAAAAAACGCCTATAGAAGCATACTAAGAGCAAGCCATGGCCTCTTGTTTGTACATTTGAAAAAGTTTTGTATTCAGGGAAGTTCTGGAAGCATAAAACTAAAGCAGTTATTGTTCTAAGGTGCATGCCCATAAAAAAAATTAACACATACAGGAAGTACATAGTCTGTATACTCCACAAGTACATCTGGATATGCAATTTCATAGGGGGTTTAAACTAAGCAATATCAGCTCAAAGCAGCTGGCAAGACACAATGCGTAGGGACAAAAGTATGTCAGAGAAACATCCCTGAATAATTCCACAGCCTCATCCCCCATTACCTCTATATGCAGACCCATCACAGCATGATCAAGGCTGAAGAGACCACTGAAAGTCACCTCATCCAACCTCCAGTGGCTCACCAGGAACATCACCGAGAAACTGAGGCAAACTAAGCCGCACATTCCTTAGCAGCCATTGGGAAAACTATTAAGTAATCATAGCACATAAAGGTTTTGTTGCAATTCTAGTTTCATATGATGTGTGTCTCATTCATATACAAAGTGTTGCTAGAAAACTCATATATGACACGTTATCCTGCATGCAACAACAAATACAGAATTAGAAGGCCACTGTACTAATTAGAAACTATATTAAAATATTATTATGTGAAATTATATTAGTCTCAGTTCATAGTAAATGTTGGGACTACTTCCTCACTTCAATGGGTAAAAACAAATCACTAGAAAGCAGTTGGTGTTTACACAGACATAGATGCTTACAATCTAACTACATTGAACAAGCAAAAGACAGCCCTAGTACAGAGTATGTAGTCATTATTTAACAATAGTAAGAAAAAAAAGTCATATTCTTTTTTACTTACACCAGTTTTAAATAGTGGCTAAAACAACAGTGGGTTTATCATAAAAGAGATATATTGTACTTGAGTTGAACTTTCTCAAGACATAAAATTGGGTATAACTACTCTGAAATCACTAAAATAAAAAACAATCCACAGAATGCTGTAACCCATCACCAAGCATTAAAGAGATAGAGTAACCAAGTATATTTAGGTACGATTTTTGTACCAAAACACCACTAGAAATGTGGACATTGAATAGATCCAAATCAATAGTTTAACACTGTAAAGAACTATGAGAGAAAGATACTGGATTTTACTTAACATATGTAAATTGCACGTAACAGTTCTAATGGGAAAAAAATATTTATGGATTAATATTCTACTACTCAGAAAATTTAAAAATAATTTGATCCCAATAAACAGGAGTTCAAAAGTTTATAAAGGATTTTCAAATTTGCAGTACAGAATAAATACTCCCATATATATTCTAGTTTATAATAAAAAAAACCCAAACAAATAGAATAGCAATTACAGTCTGCTTACTGACTGTTCCCTGCAAAAGATAAGTTTTCTGTGCCAGTCAGATCTTCGCTTCCAGGCAAATTTTAGAAAGTGATACAGAGTTTGTCCTCCAAAACAGGAAGGCCTGGCGAGAACAAAATCAAGGACACACAAAACCAGGCAAGAAAACAGAAGATAAACTACACAGGCAGTTTGCTTCAAACCTGAGCCCTCAAAGACTACTTGTGTTGCCCAGGTTCTTAAAAGCTTCCTGAGCAATACAACCAACACCTGTATCTTTCCTTGTATCATAGAATGGTTTGGGTTGGAATAAGACATTTGAAGATCATGTAGTCCAACTCCCCCTCCTACCATTGCCATGAACAGGAACCAGATCAGGTCTCTCAAAGCTCCATCCAACCTGACGTTTCCAGTCACAGGGAATCCACAACTTCTCTGGGCAACTTGTTTCAGTGTCTTATCACCGTAATCCTAAAGAATTTCTTCCTCATGCCCAATCTAAACTTATCCTCTTTTGGTTTAAAGCCATTGTTCCTTGTCCTGTCACTTCAGGCCTTGGTAGAAAGTCTCTTTCCATCCTTCTCATAAGCCCCCATTATATACAGAAAGGCCACAATAAGATTTCCCTAGAGCCCTCTCTTCTCTACACCTTTGCAAATCCCCTTGCTCTATTTAACACTAATTTCCAACCTCCTCTCTCTCCCCTTCTTGCCTCTACTCACCCCATCCCACCAGGTCTCCAGGTTCCCATTTCCCAAGAGCGCAGCTAAAAGCACACCAAGCAGTACTGAAAGACTGACACCAGGCTGATGCCTTCAACAGAACAAGGTCATTCATTCATTCATTCATTCGACTCTCTCCTGTGCCCNCCGCGGTGCCACAGGCGCTGCTCGGCGGGCGGCGGCCCGGCCTCCGCCTCGATCCGCCTCTTCACGTCCCGCACGGCCGCGGACGGCGGCAGCTCGAAGGTCCTGCAGCCCAGGCAGTCATGGAGGACGGTCACCCGGGCCAGCCTGCGGCAACACGACAGACAGCAGATGAGANTTCATTCATTCATTCATTCATTCGACTCTCTCCTGTGCCCAGACCTCAATTTTTAACTTGTCACTTTCATCTCACGAGGATGTCAACTCTGCTCTTGAAACTGGCCAGAGTGGCGGGAGGGCAGAAAAAGCAAATCAGCAGTCTCCGGTGAATTTCTGCTCTCCCCAGCAATTCCCCAAAGAACTTAGGATAAAATATCAGGGGAAAGAAAAAAAAAAAAAAAAGACACAAAAACTCGGATAACAAAAGCTAGCACCACCAAGAGCGGTACCAGGGTCGCCCAAACGACCTCCGCGCTTGCCACGAGAGGAACACCTAAGGAGGCGCGCACACCGCGCTGCCCACGAACGACACAGGAGCAGCCGGGCGGGGACTCCCGCAGCTCCGCGGGGCGAGAGGCGCCGCGGCCGCGGAGNCGATCCCGCACGCTCCCCTCCCCTCCATTCCCGGCCCGGCCCGCACTCACATCCCGCCGCCGCCGCACACAAAGGACCGCTACTCGCCCCGGCGCCGGCGCTCCCCGCACGGGGAAGGGGTGGGGCTGCGCCGCCCGGAGGTCCGCGCCGCGGAGGAGGCGGAGGAGGAGGCGGGAGCGGTGGAAGTGCCGCCCTGAGAGCGGCGGCCGGGGCTGCGGAGGTGCGGCAGGGCCCCCCGGCGGTTCCTCAGCCTCGGCGCACGGAGGCGTTTCCCGGCTCCCTGCGGCCCTCGGGCGAGAGAGCCCGGGCGCCTGGGGCGAGGGAGACGCTGCAGCTTCGCATTCGCGGCGTGAGCCGTGGCTGAGGGTGAGATCTAGGGATGGTACCGCAGGCACATCCCTCCTTGGGCAGGGAAGCGTGCTGGTGTTTCACGTAATTCACAGCATTCAGGCACCACCGTATGGAGCACAAAAAGTTACAGCTGATAAACTTCACTCTTTCTCAAGGATGCAAAACACAGAAGGAAACATATCTTTTCTGCTCTCTGTCGGAGTGCCTGTCATAGGTCATACACCCTGCCCTATCTCACAGGGTGTATGTTGAGTCTTCGTACCATTCAAGACTTAGGAAAGTGCTCTCGCTCCTGAAAAGTGAGCCTTAGTCTGCCTGTGGTCCCAATGAGTTGAGAGGGTACTTTGAGAAATTTATGCAGGGGGCCAGCAGAAAGGCTACTGTTCATCGTGTACGAAGTTCTGCGCCTGGGGCCATGGGCTGTGCATCAGAGAGGGGCTGTACAGCAGCCCTGCCCCAGAGGAGCTGAGGGATACCAGGCTTTCCAGATCAAGGAAAGTGAGTCTGCTCGGTGCTGATGAGGCTGGGTCTAGGATACCGTGACCAGAACATAGTGGTGTTTGGGGCTTTCTTTCTTCCCAGGCAGAGGATTATTGGCCTGGTCAGGGGCCCAAAGCACGTGACCTACAAGGGGTGTAGGAGGAGAGTTGGGCTGCTTAGTCTGAGGACAATGAGACTATAGGGTGCAGTATGTAACATCCTGCATATACCTGAAGGGCGGTTTCAAAGGCCATGGATCGGAGCTCTTCTTAGCAAGACTAATAAGGGGCAATGGCAACAAGCTGTAGCTTGGGAGGTTCACATGAAACAGCAGGAAAAATCCTGTCACTAGGAGAGGAGTTGCCTAGAGGTGTATGACTGACCTGAACCAATACTGATCCTCCTGCTTTGCGCAAAAATATGGACTACAGACCTCCAGCCAACAGTTCCACTTCATTCCAACAGGTCCTCCATTCTAATCCCCGACTAAACTAAAAACATTCAAGACTGTACTCAGTGACAGGGAACTAAAACTGATGCTGGACAGCCAAAGGCAACAGAGTTTCTGTGGAAGCGGAAAAAGACACACAATGAACCTTTGCCGAAAGTGTATCAAGCTAAGAAAAAAAATAAGCCCACTAAAATTGGTAGAAGGCTAAAAAACCACAAAGATCAGATGGATCAGGATCCAACACGGTATCTAATTAGGTAGGATTTTGCCAGTGCTGCAACAACTGATTCCATTCATCAGCAATATTTGTGTATTGAATTCTACAGGATTATAAGAAAATGTTGAAAATATTGTGGGTCTGATCATGCTTTCACCAGAAAAAATACAAAAACTATTTTAACATAAAAAAGATGTCTCTATTTGCTTTGATTTAGGACTTTCTTAATTTTTCTATCGTTTCATCCTTTTAACTTTCCATTTTGTTACATCTCCTTCAGAGTTTGTCACCACAGAATTTTTCCTACTATATCCGAAAGAATGAGAAGGCCTCTTTCTAATCTCTTAATGTTTATCTTTTTGTGTCTTAATGCCTGCAGAAGGGTATGTCATGAGGGACGTAAATGTGGATGACTGGGCAAAATGGAAGGAGTTGAAACTTAATGCAGTTCCATCCATATAAGCTACTAAAATAGTCTCCAGATGAGTTGTGAACCAACAGGCCTCACTGGCAAAATCTAACTCTTCTCTGCCTGGGATCACAGGAGTGATTTAGCGTTTTGTAAAGCATGCACAGTTGTTTGAATGGGACCCTGGAGAGGAACAAAGCTATCTCAAGTAACAGCCACCTCTCCGTGTGAAACTTCTCAGATGGTGGGACACGTTCAGGGCCATGGACCATCCTGCTATCAGTGCCAGGCTGAAGTTCCCCAACCTGTGCCACATCACGTGACAATACTCACAAATTATATCCTGTGATGATTTAACACTAATATTGGAGGAAAAAAACTTTGTGTACCACAGATTCTGTCTAGTATGTGACCTCTTAGTAGAAGGGAAGAGTTGGGAAGAACTGGTAATACAGAACTAGAAACTTTTAAGGTTCTGGACAAAGGAGTTGGGCTCCTGAGCTTTTGGAAATTAGCCATGCCTGTTCTCACAAATCTGATCCCCTTACTTTTTCCTCATATCTAAATAAAAATATCCTAGAAATTGATGATACAGAAATCCCACTGACTGACTGAAAAAAAAAAGGAGTACATGTTCCAGCTTGCAGATTTTTGCAACAGCAACAACAAAAATAAATTTTAAAATCTTGCTTATCCAGTTGAAAACGGAACTTGGAAGCTGGGTAATCCTAGCAAAGTTCAAGGTATCAGGTACAAATTTGTTATGCAGAATTGCTAAAAATTATTTTACATGACAATGTTAAAAAAAATTCATTTGACCTTACCAGCTAGGAATTTTTTAACTACTCATGGTATTTAAAAAAAAAACCCAACTTTTACATATATCAGAGTTGGGTCTGATTTAAGATTTTTTAAATATTATATATAGAAGTTCCTATGCTGACAATTTTATAACCACTTTTCCAAGCGGTACAGCATTTAAAAATACTTATGGAAAATTCTCCCGTGGCTATAAATAAATTCTTTTTGATTCAGAATGAAGTCATATAACCCATACAAGAAGGGACATGCAACAAAAAAAAAATTTTAAAAAATTTAGCAGTGTCTGCAGCATTAAATGATTTTTCTAAAACAAAAGCCATTTTCATAGTAACAGAAAGACAGAAAACTCTGCATTGCAGAATCACCTCAGATTTCCAATATTAAAATAAGACTGCAGCAGCAGAAAAAAGATGGGTGGAAGTCCCTTCCATCCTGTCAGTGTGATTAGAAAGATGGAATGGAGTCTACAAAAGGGGCGTATGGCATGATAAGAAACAGACATGACTAGGTCACTCCTGCCAGAGGGAAACCGCTGCAGCACAGTGGCTTCCAGAGCAGCCAGTAACATTCTGCAGTGCTAGCAGGCAAGGAGCAGTGACTCAACAACTCCATCTGCATTTGAGAGAGTGCACACCAAACTCACAGCAAAACTTTCTATGACACAGCAAGCACTTACCTTCATTCTTAAATCAACTCCTTAAGTGTTACCAACAGATGTTTTAAACACTGCACCGTATGTATTTCCCAGCAGAAATTACAGATTGCATTGGTCTGTAGTCACTGCCAGGAGCTTGCTTTACCCTTGCTCACTAATGCCTTTTCAAGTTTGAGAATAAGCCTACCATTTGTTGATGACACATGTGCTAGTCATTGGCAAGCCACCCCTTACTGTACAGTTTCTGTTTCATTTGAATAGCTCCACTAACAGAAAACGTCTAATTTTTTGTAGATAGAGCTCTATCTAGTACAAATGGCCAAAAAAAACCCCAACCTCTGGCATGTGAAGTGTTTGATTCAAACAAATATCTAGTCTTTTCCTCAGATCTATTACACAAATTGGGTATTTTGATGAAAATATTTTATTTTAGATTGGTGCAGTGGGTTTAAATCAATACTCCTACTTTGCACCCCTCATGTGAAACCATTATTAGCACTTTCTAAGCAAAATATCTATATGATCATAGCTTAGTCAAACATTGAAGAACTGAAGTATTATCTTATTCCTTTCTCAAGCTGACATGTTTCTAAATATCAAACGTCAGCAGAACAGGATACTTTTGAATACTATTAAAAACGAGAAAAACCTTTAAGGGCGCAGAGATCAGGAACAGGCATTTATTTTCATCTAATGATTTTGATCTCTCTGTGATTTGCTTTAGTGTTAAAGTGAGTTCCCTGATGGCACTAAGCGAATTCTAATGGAAAATTCTTAAAAGACCTATAAAAGTTATTTCAGTTTATTCTTTGCAAGTGAAGGGCAAAGCAAGAAGGCAAAAATAAATTACAAGATTTCAAAATCTCAAATGCTGAAGTAAAATTTCCTCTTTGATCCACCTTTAAGAAAATACTACTTTAAGCTAAGTCCTTGAAGAGACGACTAAACTATAGCGCAGTAACCATTACGCCAGAAATTTGAATTGCTAAGAATCACGGAGTTTTCAATTCCAGATGGTACAAATAACAAAATACCAGTACAAAATGTTTGACATTTCAAATTATGCAAATGATTAAACCAAATGATAAAAATAAACCCCTCAATTGCTCTTTAGGGATTGCAATAGGAGGGACTACAGTGTTGCAAGAGCTGCTGTTGGCATACATTTTTTAATAAGCAATATGTTAAATTACTGGTAGTATTTTCTTTTGGCCTTTGCTGCCAATAAAAGGGCCAGATTTAGAACATCCACTTTAACCTTGAAACATCAAAAGAACAGAGCCTAAATTTGCAAATTAATTTCAGGCCCTAATGTAGGCTCCTAAACATCTTCATGAATCCAGGCCTAGGTATTTTGCTTCTGTTTAGAACACAGTGTCATCAGGTTATCAAAGCAAGGGTTTTTCCATACTACCTTAAAACATTTTACTTATTTTAATTTCAGAGTTAACGAAGGTGAGGAAAATCAACTTAATAACTAAAGTGTCCCAGATTACACATGCATTAAACATTTTAAGAAGTATTTACTGATCCCCGTTTTTTCTGAATACTGCATCTAATCATGCTCCAAAATTTTGTAGCATTTTATAGGCATCAGTGAACAGAGACCTTTGTATATAGAGAAAATTAGAATATAAAATAGAAGGAAATACTAGACAAGTAGTTTTCCTAAATTGTGAAAAAACACAACTTCAAGCACTTCTGCAAGTGTCTCTTCATCAGACAGTGGATGATATCCAGCAATATCCCTCTGGATAATCCTAGCTCTTCTCTACCTCTGTTATCGGTTCTGTCTCACTCATAACACAGTTCCGTACAGAAATACAAGCTACAATTTAGCCTTCAAAAAACAGAAGGACAGGTGGCACAGAAGAAGTAATATGAGTCACATGTAAGGCCTAGTGAGAGGAAGGGAAGAAAAGGGGAAGAAAGCACACAGGTCATCCTCTTCTGGGTAAACACAGAGAAGTGAAAAAAACCTCAGAGATGCCCAGATGTATAAGATTTGCATTAGAAGGGCCTGGTTAACTAACCTACAAGAAAAAGAGAGAGATTCAAACCCCCAAATTTTCTATCCCACAGTCACCTGGCAAAGGAAACACATAACTTCCATGAATTTTCACAGAATTACCCGGGGAGCCAGTGGAACAGACCCTGAAAGAGTAGTCAGTGTTTGCTAACGTCAACTGTCTAACACAAATGCAAAGCCCACCTACCTAATACACAGGAAAAAGCAGAGGCTGTACATTAAAGAACTGCACATCTGGGGGGATTCTGCAGATTGCGCAGATTGCAAGGCTGAGGGTGGAAGCTCTCCTCTTCCTGCAGGCCCACTGACAGCAAATAAGAACGCTTCTAATCACAACTTAACGTTTTGTAACTTACAACAAATAAACATTTATCTCATAAAATTTGTTTAGACACTGTTCACGCAAAGAACTTTCTTCGCATTTGAGCTTTTGGCAAGATTATACATTCATCCCAGTAAAACAATACGTTGAATTCAGAGTTAGGCAAGCACCGGAAGGAAACTTTCTCTTTCACTGGTTTTCAAAAAATGCTATAGTGAATGGAGACTGTAAATTGAAAGTTAGACTATGAACCCTTTAATCACATGAGTTTTTTCAAGCAGTTCTCATTAATTTCATGGAGATAATTCATAAGTAAATGCAGCAGAACCCGGCACCTATATATTATTTTGTAATCTAAGAAATTATTTCAGCTTTAAAAATAACAATTTTGTACAAATACTAGGCAAGTTTTAGACCTCCTTAAATTACAGACCATGGGTGTTTAAGCAAGAACGTGCCAGCCTAACAGTAAATTCTTTCAGGAGATTTTTTTTTTGGTTGTGTTTTTTTTTACCTGTTCTTATCCTCGATCTCCATTGTCTCTTTTTCTTTGATATATTCTTGATAGGAACATGAAGCAGATATTGGATTTATAAATTAGGAAGTTATTTTTTAATCCTTTTTGCTTATCATCTCTTCAGTGGACGCCAGAAAGCCCAAGCACATGAAAGTCAACTCAGTATTCACTCCATCCCTTATCCACCCAAGATGTCTCTGTGCCTCACCATCTGCTACTTCTCCAGTTTTCTTTTAAAGCCACTTGCTTAATTGTTCACAGAAGTTCATTCTCTTATGATCAAGAACAGATGTAACAGGACAGATCTCAGAAAGCAAGGAGGTCTTGTTCTGTTTCTTTAATATAGCCTGAATTAAGGCTATATCCTTGTGCAATTGATTTATATTTATCTTCTAGAAAAGGAGTGGAATTCTGGAAGCTGCTGTTTCAGCTTTGTCTTCCTTTTTTTTCTGGAAGCAGGCACAGATGGAAGAGTATTAGGGAGGCCCAAAGTCTTACATGTCTTCTCCGTCACACCTCCTAGAAGATACTTCTTAACATCAGCTCAGGAATTCTGGAAGAAGAGACACAAGGGAAAAGGGGAGGGCCATTAACACAAAACAGCGCTGAACCGAAGGGTATGAAAAAGCCATTTCCTTTGAGGGCATAGTTGCAGTTACCAGTACAGAGTGAGTCATGATACTAATTTTAAACTGCCTTGTGCGTTGCTTGTAGGCACACGGAGGGAGAGCTGACACAGAGCAGTGAGGTTTCCTGCTTCTCCTCCAGTTTAATACCATACGATCAGCACGGCGACAAACTCGCAGAGCTGTAAGTACGCTGACTGAACGGGTGCCGTGGTTTAATGCCAGCTGGCAGCTAAGGACCCAGCAGCTGCTCACTCACTCCCTCCCGGTGGGATGGGGAGAAGAATCAGGGAAAAGGGTGAAATCTGTGGGTTGAGGTAAGAGCAGCTTAATAATTGAAACTATTATCATTAGTATTAATTAGAATGAAGTAATGGTAATACAAAGAAATACAACAAAAAGAGAGATAGAAATAAAACCCAAGGAAGAAAAGTGATGCACAAAACAATTGCTCACCACCCACTGACCAATGCCAGCCCATTCCTGAGCAGAGATCCATCCCTCATGGCCAACACATCCCAGTTTATATGGTCAGCCTGACGCTTTAGGATCTGGAACATCCCTTCAGCCACTTGGGCTCAGCTGTCCTGGCTCTGTTCCCTCCCAGTTTCTTGTGCACCTCCTTGCTGTCAAAGCACAGAAAACTGAAAATCCTTGATTTAGAGTAAGCGCTACCGAGCAACAGCTACAAGATCAGTCAGTTATCCACATTATTCTCATACTGAATTCAAAACCACAGTGCTGTACCAGCTACTAGGAAGAAAATTAACTCTGTCCCAGCTAAAACCAGTACAATTGACAACTATTGTAGGATATATATTCCTCTACGCTAGATATGACAGTCTGGATATAAAATTATGCTATCAAGGAAAATAACAGGCTGAGCAGAACATTCATGAAGAAGGATTTTCCCCTTCTATTCAAATGGCTTGCAACTAAGGGAAGAGATTGACTAGCTTGCAATAACTTTCCACTGGGAGGATTCAAACTCTTCCCAGTTAATCCTCATTCCCAAGCTATGAAAGTCAACATTTACCCTATGCTACCTTTGTGAACTATTTTCTGTAGCACCAGAACAGATAAGTGAGGCAAGATACGTGCTGTCAAGCTGCAGAAAAAAATATACTTCAGTATTAAGTTGTTACCCAAGGAAGATATGTTTAAGAGAGCTGGGAGTACTGACAGTGGTGTTCCATTATTGTTCTGCATCTGTGCAAATTTAAATCCTTCTCTGAGCCTCTGACAGTGTTGGCAAATCTTTTCATATTGTGCAGTTGCATATGTCCCTCTTCTAACAGCAATGCGCAGACATTCCTTCCTGACCCAGAAAGGAAAACAACTGTGGCTAAATTGCAAAAGATGAATTAGATGTAAGCATGATACTGAAATACAAATGGTATGAAAGAAAGGGAATACTGGGGTTTTTTAATTCTTAAGGTTTTTACCTACTCAGTAAATCAAATGTCGAAATGTATGAATTCTGAATGCATGTTTACTGTGACAAACATCATGAAGAATTTAAGTTAGCATTATGTGTTGTTAAGTGGCTTCAGTACAGATTTTTATTTCTGTGGATGCTGAGGTGTATAATCCTTATAATCCAAAGTCCACACTTAAGTCATACTTAAGTAACGAAGACTGAAGCAAAGGGCCTTGCAAATCCAGCCCCATTTGCCCAGATGTGACTTATTTCACAGAGAGCAAAACTTTTGCAGCCCTGCTGCATTATGGGTCACTGTTGGGAGGGGAGTGCTAAGGAAAGGCATTTTGGCTGCAGTGGAAAGCCAGGCTCAAGAGGTCCAGGCACTATGTGTGCACCCATGGTTGGAAGACAAGGGCAGCTTATACTGGTTCCCCTCAAAAGTCATTAGAAAAATCGCATATGAAAAATATTTCAAGTTATTTGAGCAGCTTCAATTGCCTTGAGGAATGATAAAGGAAAAATATGTTATAATAGAAAGTAATACAAAGCTAATTATGACTTTAGGAGACAAATGCTCCATAATTAGTGAGTGACACACTTTCTCAGACTCCATTCTATTTCTAGACTTGGTCTCTCAAAGATTGTCCCTTATTATGTCTCCCCCTTGATATGTTACTTTTCTTGGTACTGACACATGCTAGGAAAACAAAAATATCTTCTAGGATTTTTGACAATGACACCTTGTTCAGAAAATTGATAGGTCCAATTTACCTGAAAACAGCTGAAAATTATTGATACAATAAATAGTTTGCTTAGCAGAAAAGCACTTTATAGCACAGTGTGAAGTGACATCTCTACACCAGCAAATAATTCCAATAATCCTTGAAGGTGCTTGGTCTTGCCAGCACAGGTCTGACCAAAAGGTGTTGTCAGTTTGGTACCAGATCACATTACAATCCTAGAAAGATTTCAACACAGTCGTGTCTGTGTTGTCTCCCATGGTAAGGAAGAGAGCCAACTTGGCTGTCAGATACCGGATACAGATTTATCCTGGCACACTTAACTTGCTGACCTTACACTTCCCCAGTGCCTGAGCTGGTCATACAGGTTACCTTATACTATTGTATGATACTGAGGTGCAGCATCTGAGAACATTCTCTAATTGAATTTATTACTATAGCCAACCATAAATCTCTCCTGAGGGGAAAAACCCAGTTACAACCGATGCCTATGCCAATTTTCCGCTGTGGGATTTATTACTTTTTAGGACAGAACCCCTTTGCTGGAGGATTTTACGTGTGTCTTAAACTGAATTTTGGTGAGGGAGGTTTGGTAGCCAAAGTGCAAAAACAATCTTCAGCTTTGTGGATGCCTGTGATTAGTTGTAGGTAGGAACCTCAGGTATAACTACACAAACACCTATTTTTGCCTGCAAATCAGGTAGGTGCACACACACACATATATATATATATGTGCATGTGTGTGTGTGTATATGTATACTGCTACATAAATTTTTGCTTTAAAAACTATTAGTGGTTGTCTGATTATCTATCTGTTCACTCCTTATCCATTCTAATTGATGTTAGGATCAGTCCAAATGATATACACTGAGTTTCTTCCCTCAACGATAACACCTAAATCAAAATTGTTAACAGTCCATCCAGCAGCATGGGAAGAATACAAGAACAATTGGAATTACTGAAAACAATCCAAAGTTTTGAGTAGGAAATCTGTGGACAAAGTACTGCAGTAGCTAATTCTTAATTTATGTTTCATATAGTCTAAAAGTACAAATTGTTCCCGTCAACACACAACTTATACTGGCTGAGTCCAAAATGTGTTTCTATCAAACAAAATTCAAGGTCATCACACAACCACAGGTACCACACAAATGTAAAGAGTTGCTTCTCAGAGATACCTGTTCTGCAGAAATCTGAGACAGACCTGATACAGTGAAATATGATAATGTGCCAGCAAGCTAGAAAAGGTGGAAATAAAGTAGATATGTCCTTAGTATGTTAATTGTCTAGACAGTTTTGATGTAGCGAATTCAACTGAAATGAGTAGTCCACACCATCAGCAGATATAAATCAGTGCCATCAGCAAAATATATGGCTCTGCGTTTAAACTGTTATGCATTACAAGAGCATTCATGCTTTATCACATAGACCTTTAAGATTAAAAATATACTGAAAGCATTCAAAAATGCCAATACTTTAATAATAATTATAAAATTGATAATATTAATGCTAAAAGTTCTATATCATTAATGCTATTCATATTATAAGCAATAAAAATGCTGTACTCTTGTTGATTTTTATATAGAGAAGAGAGTGATTGCAGCTATACTAAAGCGATTCTTTTTCTAGTGTGATGACTTTGATGTATTTGCACAGTAGGCATTGTTGCATTTTGATGAAACACCACAAATGTACATGTAAGGATAAAAGTATCTGACAGATGAAAATCATGACAAATGCTGCAGTCGGTTTTTGAAACAAGTATTGCTTGTGCCTACCCTTTCCAAGGCCACACCACCACCAGGAAGAGCAGCAGTTATTCCTCTTAGGATGGACATGAGCTAGCAAAGTGCACTTGCAGCCCAGAAAGCCAATCCTGTCCTGGGCTGCATCCAAAGCAGCGTGGGCAGCAGGGCCAGGGAGGGGATTCTGCCCCTCTGCTCTGCTCTGCCGAGACCCCACCTGCAGTGCTGCATCCAGCCCTGGGGTCCCTGCGCAGGAAAGATGTGGTGTTGTTGAAGCAGGTCTAGAGGAGGGCCATCAGATTAGAGGAATGGTGCATCTCTCCTACAAGGAAAGGCTGAGAAAATTGGGACTGTTCAGCCTGGAAGAGGGAAGGCTTCATGGTGACCTAATTGTGGCCTCCCAGCACCCAAAGGAAGCTTACAGGAAAGATGGAGAGGGATTTTTGCAAGAGCACGTAGTGACAGGACAAGAGGGAATGGATTCAAACTGAAGGAGAGTAACTTTAGATAAGAACTTCTGAAGAAATTTCTTTACTTGAGGGTGGTAAGGCCCAGAAGCAGGCTGCCCAGGGAAGCTGTGGATACTGCATCTCTGGATGTCCTCAAGGCCATGTTGGATGTGGTTCTGAGCAACCTGGTCTAGTGGAAGGTGTCCCTGACCATTGCAGGGGGTTGGAACAGATGATCTTTAAGGTCCCTTCCAACCCAAACCATTCTGTAATTCTATGACCTACAGCAAGATCCTGTCGTTCCCTCAAACAGAGTGAACACCCTGTCCTGCTCTTTGCCCCACAGCATGGCAATCATCTGACAGTCACTGAAATTTATTAATTGTGAAAACTTCTTTATTACTAAAGGAGAAAAGACAGCCTCCAGCAGCAATCAGAAAAGGCATAATGGTAAGCAGTAGTTCTGGTGTGGATGCATTTGTAGCACATACTGGAAAAGATTTCAGAGTTACCTGAGCAAACAGGGCAGCAGCGAAACCAGAAGCAGCCAAGCAC
Organism: Melanocharis versteri; assembly: GCA_013397845.1. Lineage (NCBI taxonomy): Eukaryota > Metazoa > Chordata > Aves > Passeriformes > Melanocharitidae > Melanocharis > Melanocharis versteri. The sequence continues at coordinate 288,535 of VZTG01008995.1, read as the reverse complement.
TAACAATCCAGCACCACAGCAAGCAGAGCTGACAGTGCTATTGTTCTCAAGATTAATCCAGTGTCTTTTCATAGCCCAATGTGGCATGGATACATCAGCTGACCATTATCTTAAGCCATGGAGTTGAGGAAATTTGTCTCAGACATAAAAGAGTAAATTAACTGAAACCAAAAATGGGTCCTGTACCAACCTCATCTGTTTCTTTCTTAGAGGAACAAAAGCAACACAATTCTTAAGAAGTAAATGTGCTTAACCCAAGACCTGCCACACTTCACTTATGGAAAAGGTGACTCAAGGAGTATGATTACATGCAACAATAGAAAAACTCTAAAAATTACTTGCAATATGACTAAGTTTGATTCTATGGTATTAAAATGACCTTACAGTAGCAATCTGGGACTGTGTGGTTGAATTATGCATAAAGAATCTTTTCATCAAATTCTGATGAAGTAAACTCAGATACCAAATGCCAATGTCTCAAAGTGATTTCTCAACAATGCGTAGCAGTTAGAGGAAAAGGCTTTAGAAAACCCCACAAAACTGAGAGAAAGAGCCATGTGGTTAAAACTTCACTGCTGTTCTCCAGAAATGTGGAGATTTTAAGACCTTTTCTCTGAAATTAAAAGCAGTGGTTGCCATAAGAAAAGACAAGTGGAAGAAGAACCATTTGTGCTTAGTGTTGGTTCTGAATCATTTAATGGGCTTTCCAATGAAATGGGAAACTGACACTGTCTATGAACCATAATACAGAAGCCTAAAGAGCACTGCAGTCTCAAAGGCGTAAACAATGGGCTATTAAGCTGAGGAAAAAATAGCAAGAATATGAGTTATGACCTGACTGCACAATATGATGCCTTTAGAGATACACAACCTAATTGATAAACTCTTCTTGCTCTAAAGCGGGGTACACTAAGTCTAAGCTGAACACTAATTTCTAGTGTCTGAAACAGTCTGGACAATCCACTGTAGCAACACACTGTTCTGTGCAGACTTGCCAATGCAAAAGTTTATGAATTATGAACAGCGGGGTGTCAGTCTCATGAATCCCTGATGAGAAGCTAGATGAAGGACAAGATAGGAACTGAGCCCTCATACAGAAAATACTAAAATTTCAGAATACTTACATAGTTTTTCTTGAACTCAGTCTTTGTAAGTGATACAGGGCTGGAAGGAAAAGTAGTTGGTTGAGTGCTCTGAAATACAATTCCAGAGGAAGCAAGGGAACTGAGTACTTTCACAGATTTCCTTCTCTATTTTAGTTTAATTAGATTTTGTTTGGATTTAACTACAAAAATATCTCCTTCAAGCACTTTTCTTCAAGAGTAACCTGGAAAACTCACACCTTAATTATTGTTTTGCAGCATTAGTAAAGGCTGAAATACCAGGAAAACCAAACACCCTTCTTGGTTATGTAAGGGCACTGTACTGTGCTGTACACAGAAAACCATTATAACAGACACATGAAGTCTCAGAGGTGAACCTAAAGCACACTTTGCAGATAAGCACTTAAATTGAAACAGTAACTGAACTTATTCCAAAGATAAACTTACAATATTTATTTACTATAAGGTGAGTTATGCCTAAAATGCTGAATACCTAACCTTGGTATCCAAATTCCTTATGTAGTGCCTCTGCACTGTAAGCTAACAGGCTGTTCAGACTTAGCTATACTGAACTATACTAAATGAGAATACTTGATTTGCTTGGTTTGGATGTACACACATAACGCTTTGTTTACATTCAAATGTTTTAAGCAGAAAAAAAGTTACTTAGGAAATTTTCTTACTTATTAAGTAAACCAAACTCCAAATAATTACAATAAGTAATACACATATATGGAAAGTTATCCTTTCACGCATTGTATCTAAAATTATTTTTGTTTTTACCCTAAAGTTTTGCAATATCTCGTTCTTTGAAGTTTGAGTTAGATTGAAATTCTTAGACTACAACTCAGAAATATGCATTTGACTGACAAAAGTCAGACAAGGGAATTTCAAGTCTACAGTTACAAAATATTCCCAGTACTTACATGGAGGGGAAGATATTAACAACTGTCAAAGGAGCATTTATGAATCCAAACCTTCTCCTAATCACTCTCGTGAAGAACCTTTTTTCACATTGAGTTACTGGAAAGCTTGTGATGAGCTAATCTTGATGACATCATGAGCCTGCCAAGTCATTCCATCCTTAGGGAGGTATGAGATATGCAGACAGCCCTTGTTTGAGGGATCTCCAGGTGAGGCAAGTGTGTATTGCTGACGTAAATACATCTGATGAAACTGAGCTCCGATTCATCTTGTCAGGACAGCAGTTTTGGACTGCAGGCTGTGTGCAGTGCACTTCTTCACCAAACAATGCATCTCTTACCCTACAATAGCTTCCAAATGATTTCTGGGCACAATTTGGGATACAGCGTTTTTACTTAGAAAGCCTCATTCACAACCTATTACAGAGTAAGGTAGCAAGGGCAAGTAGCTTTCCCTTTTATCATTCAATGTGGGAAGCAAGATGAAAAAAAAGTGCAGAAACTGAAGTTCCCTAACTGAGGCAGGAATTAAAGTTAATTCACTCTAATTGGAAGAAATTAGATTATCTCTGAAATTGCCATTTTTGTAGGAAATATTTTTAATGAACCAGAGATTACTACTATGTACTGGGAAAAAGTGTTCTGGGCAACTACAGATCCTTTGTGCATCATCAGTAGTGCACTCATGCATCTCAGATTTGCTAAATGTAGGGGTATAAACCAAAAATTGATGGATACATTGAGAAAAAATTGCCTTAGTGTGCTCTCCTAAAACAGAAACTCACTGTTGTTCAGTCAGCTGGCAGAGAATTTCAATGTTGATGTTGGTGATTTTGTTCTGTTTGCTTGCACCTGAGCATAGCACAAGACTGCTCAACTAAAGGTAGAAGAACAAAACGCGTCAATTTTGCCTTGCACCCAGACATACCACAGGACTGTCTGATTTAGGCCAGGGAGCAAAATATTTTGTAGTAACTGTTTGTTTGGTATAGCAGCACTGTAGTATCAAATCTAGAATAAAGGCACCCAATCTGCAGCTATTAGAAGGAATCGCATAATTCGGAACCTACAGCTGAACAAATAGACCAGACCTGTGCAGAGGGGAGAGAAGACAAAACATGACTTTGGGCCAGGCTGACCCTGACCTGTGGAAAAGTGTATTAGTACTCCCTCTTTTGCCTGTCTGAGGATGCTGTTTGACACACCCTGGGATGGGCTCTGCCCTCCTGTCTGCCAGGGCTCCCTGCTGAATTGCACTGGGCTGCTGCCCACCAGCACCCCCAGATCCCTCTCTGCAGGGCTGCTCTCCAGCCACTCCTCTCAGGGTTTGTACTTGTGCCTGGCAGCGCTTTGTCCCAGGTGCAGAAACTGGTGTATCAGATACACACCAACTCACCATGCTCAAGGTCAGAACCAGGCTAGATCTGGGCCACGCATCCCTCCAGTGGGTAGCCCTGCTCCCAGGTCTCAGTGCCCCCTATGACATCCCAGTGATCTTGAGAGATTTGCAGGAACTTTGAAGAAACAGGGGTCATTTTAGGTCAAAAGACCTGAGATAATGACAGTTACATTGTGTCAAAATAGTGCTTCTATTGCACAAAGTTACCAGCACAGACTTAAACCTGCATGTCTCCATGACTGGCGTTAAGGAGAGAGGCAGGTCCATAAGTAAGAAGTGGGGAATATTTGGCAGGCTATCTTCTTTCTCTAGAACAATTCCACATGGTAACCAGCCAAATTTTCCTGCAAAGGACAGGGAGCTGTGTCAGAAACAGACACAAGACTGAGAACAGCTCTGATGAGTGCTGTTCATATACCTGGCAAAGGGTATTCTGACCAACAGGTACTTCTGACGTGTTTATTGCATGGCTAATTTGTTGTTGTTGTTCAGTTATTGATGCTAATAAAAAATTATTTTTCTCCTCATTTCCTCCAAATTTTTATTAAAAAAAAATCAGGCAGAGATTTTTATGATCACTACGTACTTGTACAAGTATGGACAGGATTTGACAGACATGACCAGGAGTGGTTTTTTCTCTATGTCATTTGTCAGCCAAAATTGATGACAAATGGTATGGCATTTTCTCTCCATGACTAGTATGCTTTTAAGCAGAGAATCCATCTGTATTAATTTCTACTTCGTAAGTGGGAGAAGCTTGTCTCTAAACTGGGACACATTATGCTGAAAATTTTCAAGTAGGAATGCCAAATATTGCAGTAGCAAGGAGATTAACACAGATCTGGCTTGATACAGCATACCAAGACAGTGTGGGGGAAATCTTTTAAGAGCTGAGACTACCCAAGTCATTTGCAGATGTTGCCAAGTGTGAAAAGCACTGAAACGTCACCTGTTTATGTAGCAGGTGCCATTCATGACAGCAACTGTTGTTGAAAAATATCCTTAAAACTCTGCCAAGATTTGCTGTGCCCATGACTTGACACACGTCCTTCTCTTCTATTGCTTTACGACATACCCAATTCTACATAGTACTTTCTAGAGGGACATTTTAATGCCCTTTTTTCTTCCCCCCAATCAAAAACGCTAAAAAGGTGGCCTAACACTGAAAGAAAAGGACCAAGGGTCTGAACGTGGACTTTTCAACACATGAAACATCCATAACATTATTCACAAAGAGCTATATTAACCATCAGGTGCTGCATAAATAAATAAAGCTGCATTCATGAGTGTCTGCAGAGTGTTTTGAACTACTTGATTAAACTGCACCTGATTAGTGAAAATTATGATTAATGATGAGCTTATAAAAACAAAGCTCTCTCTGCAAGCACTACAACAGAAAGAAAGAAAGGAGAAGCATACTTTAGATTGCAGTTGCTACGCTAATGATTGATAAATGAAGCCATGCTGAAAGGGTATATGGAAGATTTTTACATTATAGAGTTTAGGTTGACCAAAAAACTCATGCACTTTGTTCTATTATTTCTTGGGTTTTTTTACAAAACAGTAAGACTCCATTGTTAGATGAATTTTACAACATCATGAGAGAGATGCCAAAGATTAAGATAAAGGGTCAAGCAGGAGGCCCTGGGATAAATACACTTAAGGGAGTCTAAGCTATTTTGTTGCTCCATTATGTTCCATAAATTAAGCTGGTGGCTTTTCCATCCAGCTATAACATTAATCCATTAGCTGGAGAGCAGGCAGGGTCCTTCTCATTTATTATTTATGAGACGGCGTGCACAACTTATCTGACATCATCCTTGTCACAGCTAATGAGAAACTGCAATAAATCCATCTTTGTGGATCTCTCACAGAAGATATGAAAAATCTCAGATCTAATTCTCCATTTTTCTGCAGTAGGGAAGGGCTTGCTAACCTACATAACTCAATAGATTATTGTATATGATTGTGTATGTCCCAAGGTGATGAGCTTTCCACACCACTACTGCTGTTTGGGGGACGTCCCTGTGTCCATATACACACATTGTATAAGCATCAAACAACCAGCATGAGTCAAAGAGATGTTTTTAACTTCGACAGGAGTAACCAAAGCAAACCAGAAAGCAATTTAAGCAATTTAAGTTCTTCAGCTCTTAAATCTACTTTACTATGGTGGATCAACAGTGTTAGGCTGAGATCCTGACTGGCACTGGGTGGGGTAACACAAGCCAATGCCAAGATCCAGGGCAGAAATTCCAGTGCCAGTCCAATATGAACATGAAGGTAGTGAGCTGAAAAATGTTGGCGCTAGGAATGAGGCTCTACATAACTCTATCATTCAAAAATCATCCTCCAGTGCACATCCTGCTCTCTCTCTTACCCGTGGACTGCCCTAGACAGAGAGCCTGGCTCAGAACACACAGGCAGCAGCTTGGCTGCACCTCTGAGCACAGAGAGCTAAGGACCTGAGCAGTTTTTAGTTCCCTGCCTCTTATATAGCAGTACTTCTGTGGCCTGGAGAGTAGGAGAAATGCAAGATGCTGCCGGAGGACTGGGGCAGGCTGGAGACACTACTGTTACTAAAAGAACCTCATGGGAGTTGATCAGAAGTGGTGATTCATGTAGAAATTGTCCTGGGATGGAGACAAAGAACAATATGGAGGGAGAAATTTGAGAAGGAAGGGGAAGGTTTACAGGGGGCATTTTAAGGGGTAAAGTGCAGGTGGCATAAGCGCAGATCGAGGGCACAATCCTGCCATTCCCTTTCTCTCCTAACAGGTCTCCAGACATCTGACAGCGATTTCTTTCACGTGTGAAGGATTTTATGGGACAGGATTTGGTGACAGCTGGTGCTTTCTTGTAAAGCGCACCAGACCACTCTGAAGCTACTATCACATTCCCCAGGATCTCATCTTACATTAGCTAAAATCTGACAATAATTTTGCAGTTACCTTGGCAGAGCTCCACATTGCACCATATATAACTAACAAAGAGATAGGTAAATTAGCCTGTCCTAAAATAAAAAAAAAAACATACAGGCTGTTCCTTTTGCTTCACTGAAGCTTTAACTAAAACTCTGTTGTGGTTTAATCCCAGCCGGCAACTAAGTACCACACAAATGCTTTGCTCACACATCTTACACCGGTGGAATGAGGAGGAGAATCAGAATAAAGGTGAAACCCATTGGTTGAGATGAGAATAGGTTAAAAATTGTAATTAAACAACAATTAAAATAACAATAAGAATAATTTTCATGCAAAGGAATGCAATAAAAAGAGAGAGAGAAACAAAACTCAAGTGAAACAAGTGATGCACAACACAGTTGCTGACCAATGCCCAGCCCATATCTGGGCAGCAGCCAGCCCCTCCCTCCAGTTTATATACATTTTATGGTTTGGAACATCCCTTTGGCTAGTTTGGCTCAGCTGTTCTTGCCGTGCTGCCTCTCAGCTTCCTGTGTGCCTCCTTGTTGGCAGAGCATGGTAAACTGGAATGTCCTTGATTTAGAGTAGGCACTACTTAGCAACAACTACAACATCAGTGTGTTATCAACATCATCCTCATACTAAATCCAAAACAGAGTGCTGTGCCAGCTACCAGGAAGAATATTAACTCTATCCCAGAGAAACCAGCAATTTAAATACTAACGTTGTTATTTCCTTCCTCATGGAAGACCAGAGTGCTAAAGCTCTGACCTTTGCTATTTTCCACCAGCTGTCATGTCTCAAATAGGTGGTGATTGGTATATGCAGCCAGCTGGGTCATTCTCCTGTAAAAAGAAAAGAAACCAAACCTCACCACTGAGAGGGGCCTGAGGCACATTCATGCCCTCCTGTGAGGTCACCAGAGGAGATCAAAACACCTGCCCCATCCTCTCATGAGTGTAATCATCACCTATCAGAAATAATGCCTTATTTTGGTTTCACCTGGGTGGAGAACATTTCCACAGGTAATTTTAGGGAAGACAACTAAGCCTCATTTATTTCTAGTCTGACCTTCATGGCTGCACATTTTATTGCGCATAAACACATGTAGGTCTTCAGAGGCAATGTGAAACCTTCCTTTCTCGCAGCTCTGGTGTACCTCCATCACAAACAACAAAACACTTGCTAAAAATTCCAAACAATGGACACCTTCTGCTAGGCTGATCAAAAAGAAGATGAAAAATGCTGGTGAACTGGATCATCCCATTTAAAGATTCAGCTCAAGATTGCTAAAATGCAAATATATCCATTAAATACACACTTAGAAGAAAAATGTCAACCTACTGTACCAAATTAATGCGTGAGTCGTTATATTTCTTAGCTGAGGCAGAAGTAATTGCTGAATAATTGTGTGTATAACAAAAAATACTGCTGAATGAATTAACACTTATTTAAAAAAGACTAAATCTTCCAAAAGATCAAATATTTCAAAATCTGACATGCATGTTTCCAATCTGTGTGTTATTCCAAAGGTTCATACAAACTGAGCTACTAGACATTGTTTAAACTCTTCAATAAAATGCTCTTTCGCCTTATAAAAGCCTACACTTTTGTATATTTTAACATAAAAGCTCATCCAGTATTTTAGAAACTCTGCTTTTGAGAATAGGGCCCAAGGACCCCCAAAAATTGTGGAGTACAATGACCATGGGTTAGTTTTAGATATGTGATATATCAGTTTCTTCTGGAAGTGCTGTGTTTCCATTAGCTTTACGGGGAGCCTCAGGAAAATACGGTCCAAACCTGAGAATCTTAGGTCCTCTGCATTATACTTTAAAAATCTGTGCTTGTTGCGTTGGAGGTCATAAAAAATCACATCTAAGAAAGAGGAAAACAATCAAGAAAGAAGGACAGAGAAACAAAAGGTTTTTGAGTTGGCCCCAAAAATGCCAAATTCACCCCAGTGTAATTCTGCTGAAAACAATGGAAGTACACAGGAACTGAACTTTTCCCTCTGTCTTTACACAACAGTAAGCAGCCTGTAAAACTATTTTATCTAATGGTCCTGCACATTTTCAGTACATGAACAGAAATTTGTTATGTGGGACTAAAGCAGCCTGTAAAACTATTTTATCTGATAGTCCTGCACATTTTCAGTAGATGAACAGAAATTTGCTTTGCAGGACTGAGGGGTTTTTTTATTATTTTTGTATTCTTGCAAGTGATTACTTTCCTAATCTTTGGAAATCCTTTTTCCAACCAGAGATTCTGCTTGGTGTTGAGAGGGTGACAATCCTGACACAGGAGAGGAAGGGACAAGAATGAGCACTGACAATACCAAGCCTCAGCATTCCCAGTCTCTGCCAGAGCACTCCCTAGGTAACAGTAATTTGCTATAAGCTCATTAAGGGATAAATTTGGCTTCTTATAATTCAGTTTCTGGTAGCAAGCAATAAGAAGTTGTTTTGCAAATAGACAGCTGATGGAGCTCTAATACCTCTGGGAATCCAAGGTGAGGGCGACTTCCAAAGCAATGATGGTGAAACTTCCCTGTGGGTTCCTCGGTGTGAGGGAAGCTCTGCCTTACATCCCCACCGAGGTGATCAGTGCGATGGGGCAGAAGTGCATTACCCTGCAGCCCTCAGCATCAGGAGCTGCAGTTCTGCCAGGTCCCAAAAGAGATGCACAAAAGAAGGCTCCTCCTTGCCACAACCGCCCACCCTCCTCAACAGGCCCACACAGGCTGCTCGTCACAATTACCCCGCTGTCACCTCCCCTGACACTGGAGTGAGATCTCCCTGAGGTTTCTGCAGGAGCTGCGTTAAGTACCGAGGTGCAACCGCAGAGGACATCAAATAGATTATATTCTCTGGCTTACAGCAAATGGCTTTATGAAGTGCTTAGACAGATGAAAGCAAAATTAATATTCTCATAAAATAACAAGGAAATACTCACTACTTCAGTTTTTTCACTCTGCTGATATTTGTAGTTTTAGCGACAATAAAAAAATTTTGTCTGATTACCAAAAAAATTTGCTGAGAAATGCAGAGCAGTAAACTTGCCCTAGCTCTGCTTTTTCACTTGTTTTTAAAGCTGTACTAGATCATTAGGACATATGCAGAATGAAAAGCTGCAAATCATTTGCCAAAGATTAAGACATTGGATTTCCACAACAACGAAGGCTTACATTTAAAAATATATACATCTATTTCAGCTAGCAACAGACCAAAGATAGGAAAGTGTACATTCCTTTGAGCAATAAATCATACTTGGCACTCTCTTTGGGAGAGCTATGTTAAGAACCAGTCTCCTGATAGCAACACACGAAGCTATTGGAATTTCATAAGCTTTCTACAACTACATACATGAGAAAAAATTAAAATAAAGCAGTTGGCATGAAGTAAGTTTGTATAACAAGTAATTCTTGTAATTCTTCTAGGATTTTTTTTTAATTAAGTCAACCATTGGAGTGTGAAAAAATGTGTTGTGTATCCCTGTGCTTGAAGGCAGAGCTGAAATTCAGCGAGAGGCCTTTGCACAGAGAGGGTGGTGCTGCAGCAATCTGCTAGCACATCTATAGAGCAGAGCCCAGATAAGCCATCAGGAAAGGAGAATAAGCTCATGTGCAAAGTGCTGCTCTTCACCCACCCTACCAACACACTGCAGCCTGTGAGTCACTCAAAAATCCTGTAGAGACACAGACAATACAGTTCTCTGCTTAAATACACTGTGAAACGTGTCGCAGTTAATGCTTTCTCCACCCGTAAGTGCTAAAAGCATCATGATACCCATAAAACATCTCCCACAAACAACTGCAGTGACCACGGGATCTGCTGTTGAGCTCGTACTTACATTACAGCATCGGCCGGGACAAAGATCGGCATTTGACTATTTCTTCGGAAACTGCTTCCCTGTGCTTGTCTGCTCATTGTACCATTCCTTCCATTGGTTGCTTGTGTTTGACAGCATCTGGACTGCAAAACGATCCTTCGCCCCCTCTTTTGCAAAATCAGCAGGCTGCGGAGGGATGCGTGACCACTGCTGCAGCCGATGTATCCAAACAGCCCAATGCAGCAGAGGCTTTAGCTCCCCCTTCCCAGCCTGGATTTTTTCTTTCTTTGTCTGTGTGGGGTTTTTTTTAAAGAGATATGGTCCTGCCTAACCCCAGGTTTCCAGAGCACAATACAGGCTCCAGGCACGGGGCAGTCAAACAGATGTGTTAGGGTACTAAGACAGAAGGCCAAAATAACACAATTTTAAGAGATGTTACTCAAGATGTAACATGTATTTGAACTGTTTCCTCTAACAGATCAAATTTTGTGATTAATTCTGTTTAATTCAAATTTTTCTTGACATTTTGCTGCATTATTTCTTCAATTTTTTTCAGCTTATTCAATAGAAATAATAGGTTTTCTGTTCTTTATTTCACTCTTCAACTCTCCTTCTGTTTCAAAGAATGTTTGCATTTTAAATGTTCACAATTTGAAGAAGTCCTCTTTCAGAAGTTAAAACTTCTGTGTATATAGTGGTTTTAGCAAATTTTTACTGTTCTGCCTCTGTTTTGCCAACAATATATTATGCTCATACTCTTTAGGACTTCCTTAAATTAATTTTGTCGGTGCTGATTACATCAAGATTCAGAAGTCTGTGGCCTACCAGTAGCATCCTGAGTTTGGTTTCTCTTTTCCAAGCTGGCACAGGTAGCTGTTAGCACTTCCACATTTTAAAACTCATCTCCTTATTAACTTCACACTCATATTCCTATTCATATGATCAACTGCACAAAGCAGACCTCAGCATTTAAAACATTTCTAATATTCTTCATTCTCTCCCCTTAGTCACTGATGTTAACGTGTCAGGTTGCCCTCCAGGAAAACCAAGAAACCTTTCCTTTCAGAGCCCTTCTAATCTTGCCAGTTGTGTTTCTTTGGATCAAACATGCAAGCATAGAATGCTGCCTCTCCCCTTAATCCAGCAGCCTCCTGCCAGAAACACATCATTCCAACCTGTCAGTCTTCATTTAAAATGCTAGACTAACGCAGCACTTCACAAGAGCTTCAGGGCTGGCTGAAAGGGTGAGATTAGGGATTTCTAGGGAGTCTAGAGCTCTCTGTTCCCTCTGCAGCCCTGAGCTGCACAGGTGATGCACTAGAAATAGCTTCTCTTCAGGGTAATGACAGCAGAGGCAGAGAAAACAAACACGAAGTGCTAATGCAGCTTTGTACAGACAGAGGACTCCTCCTTTGACAACTCCTGGGTTTTACTACAACTCTGCTGCCTTTGGTTGGAAAAACCTGTTTTCCGGCCAAGGAGCTGAGGCTGACTTCTGTCATGTTGAAGGTTAAAGTAACACTGCAAACACTAAGAGGCTACTGCTGCATTGTATAAAAGGAAATACTATTCTTCCAAGGAAAAGAAGTCTGTTTCATATTAAAGTACATCTGATAGTAAGTGAAATTATTCGTGTTATCAAAAGCAATTTACGAGAGGAGGACAACATCCTTATATTTGGAGTCCTGATCATGAAAGGTCAAGAGGAACTGAGCATAAGTAGGCAACAACACTGTCCCTACAATATTGCTTTTTGTTGCATAGAGATCAAGGAAAACACATTTTTCTAGTCATCACATCTCAGCTTTAACCACAGAAACAGTAAGAAATCCTCTCTGAGTTCAAGTAAACAAAAGGACATTGTAACCAGGCAGAACAGACTGTTTAGGAAGGAAAACATGCAGTGCCAGTCTCCAAAACATTGCCCCACTGGATAAGCTCATGCAGCACAATGATCTCACACAGCTGTTGTGTTGCTCCTAAATTTCACTGCTGAAAGGATTGGCCCCAATGCAGTGGCACACTGAGAGTGACCTTCCTGAGCAGGGCACATGGGTCATCTGCAACTGCCCGTGGCCATGCTGGCCACACAGGCCAGTAGCATGGCATCAGCCCTGTTTATCAATGTCACATTCGGAATGCAGAGAAAAATCCATATGGGGGGTGGGTATGAAGCCAGAGATGACACAGGAGGCATTGCAAGGATAGGAGGCAATGGGGGACAGGACGTTGAAATAAAAATGCTTTAAAAGCACTCTCTCACAAAGTGCTCAAATCCTTTTTAAGCAGCAGGCATAAGAGCCCTCCTTTGAAATTCCATTCCTAGAGTGAAAATAGATTGTGAACGACTAGCATTATTAGCAATCTTCTTATAGAAGAATGTCAGCTGAGGGCAGCCTTGTGTCTGGAAACTGAGCCTGAAAAAGCAGCTGGGCTTCCCACGAGGGAAGCAGGTGAAGGGCAAATTTCCCCTCCAGGGACATTTTAAAAGAAAGGCAAAAATAAGTATTTGATTGATGCATTCAGCATCCCAGCTGTGAAAATCAAGTAAAATTAGAAGGCTTATTGCTGCTGCTGCTGCTGAGTTTGGTATGACTTTTATTGGATCTGACATGGGTAAAGTGCAGCCAGCTACTCAAATGGGTGGCCTGCAAAGCTGATACCTTATAAAGTTCACCTGCCTCCTCTTTCAGTCAGAACCATTCCTTTTATTTCTCTTCCTCTTTAATTTCACTTCTCTCCCACTCAAATGGGACACCTCGTCTCACACAGCACCCTCAGCATTAGCAGCCTCTCTACATTGTCCATGGAGGGAGAGGTGCAAAGTCACATCCCCTGATGCCTCTTGGGCATTTGCTGCAGCAGAATGAGGAGAGCTGGGTTCCCACTGGGCAGCACTGGGCTAGAGGCAGCCGAAAACACATCACTTACCCTGCCACTTACAGGGCCACTCTCACATTCCAGTATAAGCAAATGGTTTTATCTTCCAGATGCAGCCCACAGCCATCCGCATAATGAGGGGAGCTGAAATCTTCTTCAAGTGGCAGTGTATTGCATCTAGGTAGCACACCCAGTTCAGAAGTTACAAGGAACCTCTGACTGTTCTAGCTCTGTGGAAAATCTCAGAAGAGCTGACCCAACCACTATGAGATATATGAAGAAAGATGCAAAATCTTAATCAAAATTAATTTTCATGTTGAGCTCTATTTCCTCCACAATTTTATTGGATTTTCCCAGGCACTGCAAGATCACACTCCTCAGCTGTAGGGGGAAGACTCGCAATTTTCTGTTTAATTCTTCTCTCTAGCCCCCAGCATAGCCAGCCTCCAATTAAAGAGGATAAAAATGAAATTTAGCCATAAAACCTTCCTACAAAATCCATCTGTAAGTGACCTGCATTACGTAACAGCTAAGATTAAGTGGGGTGTTTGAAGTTGGCAAATGTATAACAGATAACTAATTAGTGACATTTGAAGAGAAGATGAATTGTTGAAAACCTGAAATATTTTTTTTTTAAATGTCAACGATAGTGACAGGGTTTTAATCCCCTGCAGTTAAATATATGGAACTGCATTAGGTGGATTTCGTAGTAAGATCACTGTAGTATTTAGGACAGCAAACTCTTCAGCACAACCTGCTTCAGCTGTCTCAAGTGACTCACATGTGGTTTAAAGGTGCTGCAAGGAAAAAGTTTTTAAAAAAGACAAAATATGAGGAAGAGGCGATCTAACTGAAAAGTCTCCAGTACTGCGAGTGACAAGATCCCTGATTTGCTTCTGTTTTAAGTCAAAATTGTGATTTCTGCATTTTGTAATTGATCATATCTGCGGTAGACCTCTTGTTAACCTAGATAAAAAGACAAAAATGTTATAAATTAACATTTCTAGGCTGCGACCCAGGATGATTAAAATACCATCTTGCCCAGGCGATTAGTGCCATAACAATTTTAATGCCAGCAAGGCCAGGCAATTAGCATTTGTGTGATTAAAATACCAGTCTGGTCTTCTAGAGCCAGAATGATTAGTTTGTTGCCAGACCTGGCTATTAGTGTTAACACCACCAATGGTGTGGAATTTTATAGTCCTTTGAGAATTAATTTAGGCTCATACTAGCTTGACCTGATGCTTTTTCTTTAATTATACTTTACCTCATTGAAATACATATGTGTATTTCAAATATTTACATAATCATAAGAAAAAAAAATTTTGTTTGTTTGTACCTCCGTGATAATGGAAGATTAAACATATTGTCTGCGTAGGAGGAGTCATGAAAAGACTGGATTATCTAGTAGGAATTCCAAGCAGGGAAATTAAAACAATGATGAAATTTGTTCACCCTCTGACTAAAACTTAAATGCCAGCTCAGTCAGTCCATGGCATGCAGCCAGAGCCATGCAGCCTGACTGACCCCATTTGCCCAGGGCAGTGGATGCATTAACCACTGCAGTGCAGTGCAGCCCTCTCTGCATCCCTAGGTGGGTGCAGAACAGCTGATGGGAAGAGTTGTCTTTGACACCAAGTGTTTAAATTCAGGAGACAGGCTTTTTCTATGATAAATACTGGCAACATCAACGAGGGGCAAAATTTGACATTAAGGGCAAAAATGTCATGGCAGAGACCTTAGCTTAGGCTGCCCAGGAAAAGTGGGGCCACGAAGAACCACCTTTGTAGAAGCAGATACCTAGAGGAGGCTGAAACCATGTGACAACACATTGTTGGGCTGTAGCACTCAGGCCATCAGCGTTCAACTCGGAATTGCACCTACACTGCATCTTAGGACCCGTGCAGCATTTGTATACACATATATCTATAGACACACTCGGTACTCTCTATATAATCATATATGCATATTGACCATTTACTGCAACTTTGAATTTTCTGTTTTTAATCAGCTCTCCAGGTATCCATGTAGTCTTATTCTGTGACCCCTCTGAACTCCTAAAAAACCTTCAGCAGTGGACTCAAATGCCTTTGGAACTCTAAGTAGACTGGATTTCCTGCATCTCTTTATGCTGTTCCTCCCTGTTCAAGTAGGTACGTGAGGTGTGATTTGCACTCACAAAATTCATGTTGACTTTCTCATAGTATCGTAGTTATTAATGTGTCCTCTAATTTTATTCTTTATTATAAATCTTGTGGAAGTGTCCTGTAGAGATAATGAACGTACCAGTCTGTAGTTCCTCAGATCCCTGTTGGAACCCTTTTTGAAAAATGGTCTCATCAGTCACTTTCCAGCACTGTGAGAAGAAAAGGGTTATGAAGCAAAAGCTACATGCATGGACAGTCATTCAGCTATTTCCTTTAAGAGTTGTTAAATGAACTGTTTTTTTAAAAGATCCTGGTAATTTATTATTCTTCATTTTCTCTACCATTCTACATAAATTTTACTCCAAGGCAGCAACTCTGTGTCGTTTCCATCTGGAAGGATGCCAGCATGGAGATTTTCCTGGGCCCTGTTGTGGTGAAAAAAGATGCAAATAACTGAATCAGCTTTTCATGTGGTGGGCTAATTTGCTTTGTTTACCATGGAAGAGTTTGAAAAACTAGGTAGAATTGGTTTTGTGCTTTTGCAGGTTGTTGCGTTGCTAATCAGCTCTGAGCTGCGTCACTTTCAGTCTTGGTTTATTTATTAATTCATCTCTCCTACATGAGGTCTTTCACCTAAGCACTAGTAGCTAATACTTTCTTAAACATTATATCACAAGGAGTGTAAGGTAGGCAAGAGCTAGCATGAGCCACTGTGTTCAACAGTCAGGGCAGAGTCATGCTTAACACATTATTTTCCACTATTCAAATACCAAAGGAATTTACTCAGGAGAGAAAGATGAAGACCCAAACGTAACCATTTGCAGGCCCCAGATGGATCTAAGTAAACCTTTGGAAAACATTTTAGGGACCTCGTCTTTCTCTCTTGTACCTGCTCACCGGGCATCACTGGTGCCTTTAGTTTTAGCTTTCATATTTTTCAGATTTGGTACTGCCTTGGTGTGGACTGAAAGCTTGGTGGCAGAGAGATTTTTCAGTATCTGCCTGTGTCCGTGAGCATTCTCACTTTCTCACGGAACCAGCTGCAAAACAGCTAGCGAGCTTTTGTAAATAATTTGTCTATCTTGCACCTGTGAGATGTTTTTGGACGTTGTTATTGTAGGACTGAAGGTCTGTTTAGGAAATGTGTGTTTTTAGGATCTAGCCAATAGCCCTGGGGGGTGGTCAGCTAAGATCCAATGGCTTTCCTATAACTTAGAGTATAAAACTCTTCTGTATGTAAATAAATATGGGCTTTTCTATCGAGACCCTCCGGAGTTCGGTTCTCTCCTTCCTCCCCGGGCCGTGTCCGTCATTGCGACACCTTGGTGTGTGGCTCTGGGCTTCATGTAGAGTGTTAACAAGTTCTCCTCACAGTTTAGATAGACAAAACAATCCTTTTCCTGCCCAAAGAACCAAGGACATCATTGCAGCTTCAGGCCTGAAAAATGTAGGGGGACAAATTGAGGGGGACGATCTGGAAGGATGGGACTACGTGGCCTGGAGCTCTGGTTGGAGAGTTGGCACTGATATGTAAATGGGCCAAAACTTATAAAAAGGGTGAGAACACGTGGCCTGGAGCCCATCTTGGGTGTAGTCTTGGCCAGGCTCTTGTGCTGCCCAGGATGTGCCCTGTAAAGGCCTTTCAATAAATATCTGCTTTATTCTTTTAACTCTGTCTAGCCTCTGTTCCAGGTAGTCTTCTATAGGCATCACCATGACAGGACGGAAGAGCAGGCTGTGTGAAATGAGGGGTAGCATGAGTCAGATTGCAGTGCCAACACTCTACAGCCTGCCTCCATCCTGCAGTCAGAGAAAATATTATTAATTATTGCAGTAAATTATAGTAAAAATACTATAAAAAATACAGATATATTATATTTTATGTGTATATTCAATATATAAATAAATACAATGGATTTTAATGTAATTATTTATAAATATGCTCCTTTCCAAAAACTAAAAACCAACTTGATAATCTTAATTATTGTTATCAAAGTTGTCAATAACCATTATCTGCTGGCGTAGTGCAACCATGAAGAAGGAAAGTGTGACCTACAGGGCACAGAAAATGGTGAGTTACTAATGAGTGAGAGCTAATTACAAGATTCTGTGTGATTCTGACTTAGTCCTGGTTAAGCAGGATGCCAAGAAGACACGGAGAACAGGTTCAGAGAAGCAATACAATTAGAGAAACAATGTTCACCTTGAAAGAAGGACATTAAACCTGCTTCATTTATTTATCAAAAGAAGATGAAAAAATATGACTGATCATCAGCAAAAGCCATGGATAGCCAGGAAGCAGAATGTATTTTTAACCTACTGGACAGTATTAATTTCTTATTCATAAATGCTCTTCTCATTTTTTCATGCATTTTTTTTTCCTTTTTTTGGGTGTCTGTTCCACATTTCACAATTTTTTTAGCAAAACTTATTCTTGAGCATAAAGTTAAGAAGTATTTCCCTCCCAAACAACCTTACTAAATCAGCTTTCACAAACTTCTTGATAACCAGCTTTGCCTTTCACCTTCCATTTCATCATGCGCTGGTGTATTGCCCTCCCTATAAGACAACTCACTCATGGAGAAAATCTTATTCACAGAAGCTTCTGTTATCTGCTTTTTGTCTGGCTAAAGAGCTACTCCCTGTCTTTTTGTAGTTTCTCTCATGTTTTTCTGTGTTCAGGCTCCACCTAGAAGTCAGCAGCCTTTTATTTCTGACCTCTAGTATTTCATACTAGTTAAGTAAAAATGGAGCTCTTCTCCCACCTTTCTTTACCCTAACCGCATGTGATTCCACCCAAAGTGAGCCTAGCAGACTCAGTCCATCAAAAATGTCAGATCCAAAAGTTTCCTTTCTGCCAGTTACCTAAGACAGGTATACAAGAAAAAAATTATTTCATGGATCACCATCACTACGTGCTGATATTTTCCTTCCTTCAGCCTCACAGGCAGCAAAGGCCTGAAGGATTTGTACTGGAGTTGTTTCTAGGTCTCCTCTTCTGGCATTGCAGTGCATTTCTAGCTGCTTCATAAGAATAAGAAACTTTAAGTTTGGTGCATGCTTTATTTTTCACAGGTGTTTTACTGTTTAAAAGATCAGCTACTGATTTCTGATAATGCCCAAACTGCTGTGGTTGCAAGGTAAGGGAGAGCAGAAAGTACATTGTTAACCTGGTCATCCCTATAAATGTATGGATTCCCTTCATCTGTGCTTCTTGTTAAACACCCTACTTTTCTGTGTCTAACTGGACACGTTGTCAGAGGGGTTGGACTCGAGGATCCCCAGTGGTCCCTTCCAACCCGAACTCTTCTGTGATTCTGGGAGAGGGGTCTGTGCTCTCTGCTGCTCCACCCTGCTGGGAACAGTGAGGAGGGCTCAAATTGCCTGGTCTCTTCTCAAGTTATTGTTGGGTCTCCACTTTTGGCCACTTTCAGAGGCAGGAACTGGCCTAGAAGGACCCATTGCATGTGCATAACACATTTTTGTCCAAAATAAGGAAACTTGAAAGATGAATATTAGTCATTTTGGAGGGTTCTCTTAAGACTTTTTGCTGTCTTCATCTCTGCTGAAGATAGGGCAGTGGTGAGCCACAGTCACAACATCCAGACTGTGAGGCCACTTCAAATGGAAAATATTTATATCCATGAACTCTGAGTCACAGGGGAATCTGTGCTGCTTTTTTCCTAAGTCAGAGGTTCTGCTTTGCAGTCAGTGAGTTTTAGAGTGGAAGAAGAAAGAAGGATTACTCACATATTCTCTTTGGGGGTGTGTGTAAATAAGGACATTTTAAGGTATGTGAATATAGTAATTCTTTTTTCAGTTGTCCTGGGGACCTTGAGATCCATGACACAAGCGGTCACCTCTTAAACTCAAAGACTGACGAAATGACACCACCAAGGTCACTGCTGTACATTATGATGTGCACTGTAAGGTACAGTACAAAACATTTATCATCAGTGTGGCTTGCTGCTATTCACCATCCAAAAGTAGTAAATACTGAGGCTGGTTCTTTCAGTGCTGGTAGATAAGCTTGGTCTGCTGGTTGTTGTGCAGGACTGAGAGTTAGGACTGAAGACCTTATTAATTTATGTAGTTCTTGCATCAAGACCATCCTCAGTCACACATGGGATTGTTGGAGTTGTTTGCTTTGGGATGCTCTGCAGTCAAGCGCCTAAGCTTTTGCTTTTTTTATTCTGAGGGGCAGCATAGGAAATGGATGCACAAATTTTCTGGCCAAAGCTGGGAACAGAATGTTTTCCTAAGGGAAAGGAGGAGACAAATGTGCCCAAGAAGACCAAAAAATGGATGCATGCAAACATGCCTGGATCAGAGTTCCAGGACTAGCAGGCTTAATTCACTGCAAAAAGGAGACACATATCCTGAAATGCTCCTGACTTGCACTAGGAAGATGATGGCTGGGAGTGGGCTGATGCTAACGAATAGTTGACTTAACCTAGCCCCTGGCTGCCTTCATGGTTCTCAGGAATGAAGGAAGGCATCAGGAGCAGGTTTTAGGCCAAAATATCCTTAGGGCCGCAAAGACAGTCACAGGGCTACAGCAGCTCTCCCATGGAGTCTGGCTGAGAGAGCTGGGGTTGTTCAGCCTGGAGAAGGCTCCAGTGTGACTTTACAGCACTTTCCAGTACCTGAAGGGGACCCCAAGAGAGCCAGAGAGAGACTTTTTACAAGGGCATGTGGTGACAGGACAAGGAGCAGTGGCTTTAAACTGAAAGAGGGCAGGTTTAGATTAGATATTGAGAAGAAATTCTTTACTGTGGCAGCAGTGAGACACTGGAACAGGTTGCCCAGAGAAGTTGTGGATGCCCTGTCCTCAGAAGTGTTCTTCAAGACCAGGTTGGATAGGGGCTTGTGAGCAAGCTGGTCTAGTGGAGGGTGTCCCTGCCCACAGCAGAGGGGTTGGAACTGGATGATCTTTAAGGTCTCTTCCAACCCAAACCATCCTGTGATTCTGTGAGAATTGTTCCCGTGAGTCATACCAAGTTCATGAGCCACAAGTTCAGCACCATCAGTGCAGGGACAGTGGTCAGAGCTCCAGGTTACATTCCTGTCTCTCTCAGGTGCAATCCCTGAAGGGGCTTGGCACTTCCATGACAAGCCTAGCGAGAAATATATCCTCTGCACCATTCAGTGGTAGTGGCACGAAGTGTCTGCTGGCAAGGGAAACTGAACTGCTTTAACAATGCTGGTACTCACAAGGATTTTAGTCACCTGCAAGAAGAATGGGGCAGCTTGCCCCTCTGTGAGCCGCCTTGAGTCTGTGAACTCAGGAAACCTGCCTACAACAGTGGCACAATAGTTCAGACTTTTTTTCCTGGTCTATTTGTCAAAAATTTTTTTTGCTTTTTTGTGCTTTCTGTGGGGATTGTTTGACAATGACAGCTGGCTAGCAAGCCTTTAAATGGTGCATAGGATCTTAGGGAGTAAAATGGGAGACTATAGCAAATGAACCACATCACTGCATCAATCAATTCAGAGCCTTCATGGTAGAGTTATGGCTTCTGAGAACACAAGACACTTAAAAAGAGCAAATACTGACTATTTAGCTGTGATTAGCATAGTCCTGATCCCAAGCTACTAAACTCTGCTGAGAGGCAATGTATATTAGCTTAGGCCAGATGCCACATAAACACTTGGAGCGGAAAAAGACTGAGCAGATGTTGGTTTACAAAAAATCGTGTAGCTGTATCATTTGCCTACATGCATGGATCTACTTCTAATTAAATTTTTCAGATGACACCAATTTGGGGGGAAATTAGTGAATACGCTTGAGTACATGCCATTCAGAAGGATGCAGACAGGATGGAAGAATGGTCCAGTGAAATTCAAGGACAGATACAAATTCTTGCTCCTGGAAAGGAAGAGCCTCTGGCACCTGTGCAGGCTGACCCTGCCTAGCTAGTAGCAGCTCTGTGGAGAAGCAAGTGAGCAGCAAGATGAGCGTGAGCCAGCAGTGCCCTGGCACCAAAGAGCCAGAGACCAAAGGAAGAGATTATTCCCCTCTACTCTGCACTTATTATATTACTGTGGGGCCCTGAATACAGGAGAAGCATTGACTATCGAGTTCAGCAGAGGCACCACTTTGGAGGGGGCTGGAGCACTGGCCCTATAAGGAAATGCCTGAAGAGTGGGATTGTTAAATCTGAGCCAAGATGGCTTCAGAGGACCTAACAGCTCCTGGTGCCAACAGGGAGGTTACTGAGGAGAAGTCAGGTTCTTCATAGCCATGAAGGACAGGAAGATGGGAACCAGCAGGTACACTTTGAAAGAATAAAAGTTAAAAATGGTGTGCTGGTTTGGACTGGGATAGAGTTAATTTTCTTCACAGTAGCAGGTAGGGGCTGAGTTTTGGACTTGTGCTGGAAACAGTGTTGGTACCATGGAGATGTGTTCCTTACTGCTAAGCAGGGCTTGCACGGGGTCAAGGCATTTTCTGCCTCTCACCCCACCACACCATCAAGGGGGCTAAGGGTGCACAAGGAGTTGGGAAGAGACACAGCCAGGACGTCTGACTTCAACTGGCCAGAGGAATATTCCAGACCATATGGCATCATGCAGAGCAATAAAACTGTGAATGGAGGTTGGCAGGGGGGCAGCTTCTCAGGGACTTGACTGTGCATTGGTTGGTGGGTGATTAGAAACTGTGTTCATTTTCATGCCTATTTTTTGTGTGTTTTATTTTGCTCTCTCTTTGNCAAGTTGGCTGAAATGGATTTCTTTGGATGCTGCGTGGGAGGAGCTTATTCATCTCTCTCTTATAGTAGTTCTTGGTTAAAAAAACCTGAACAAATAAAGAAACAAAAGAAATACTGCACCTTTATCTTACTTTCATATATGTGAACAGGTAAAAAATGATTGATGAGAGCTCCTTTATCTCTCCATTNTTTGGTGTTTGGGGTTTTTTTTCCTTACAATTGAAAAAACAGAACAACTTTTTAATTATTGAACTGGTTTTATCTGAACACATTAGTTTCTTTCTCACTTTTACCCTTCAGATTCTTTCCCCCATCCCACTGCGGGGGAGTGAGCAAGCAACTGTGTAGTGCTTAATTGCTATCTGGGGTTAAACCACAACAACTGGATAGAAGTTTGTTCCTATGAGGACACCCAAGCAGAGGCACAGGTTGTCCAGAGAGGTGATGCACTCTCCATCTCTGAGGGTTTTCAAGCCCTGACTGGATGAAGCCCTTATCAGTCTGGTCTGACCTCAGACCTGACTCTGCTGGGAGAGAAAGTTGGACCAGAGGCCTCCTGAGGTCCCCGCTGCTTAATTTGTTTTGCAGTCCTGTGATCCCACGATCCTCCATGTCCATCTTTTTGAAAATGTGTCCCTCCAGTCCATTAAAATTCTGGGCAGACATCGCAGCAACAGCTCCACTTCTGTCCTGAAACACATGCAGAGCCACCTCTTGCTGTACCTGACCTTGTACCTGCCTGAGGTCCAATCTCAACACTGCAGCTGCACTTCAGCAAGTTGGCTGAAATGGATTTCTTTGGATGCTGCGTGGGAGGAGCTTATTCATCTCTCTCTTATAGTAGTTCTTGGTTAAAAAAACCTGAACAAATAAAGAAACAAAAGAAATACTGCACCTTTATCTTACTTTCATATATGTGAACAGGTAAAAAATGATTGATGAGAGCTCCTTTATCTCTCCATTAAGAAGCTTAAATGGGAATCTGGGCTATCTGCCTTGAAGACACACATGAAATTACATTTCCATTAGATATTCTAGAGGGTAATAATAAACCCCCTCGCAAGCAGTATGTGAATTTACATTTGTTTGTGATTCTGTTCTCAGTCTGTCTCATGCATGCTTCTGGCCATGGCTAAAGGGTTTTATTCTGCCCCTCTGCTGCTCTCTCATAAGATCCCACCTTAAGTTCTGTGTCCAGGTCTGTGGCTCTCAATNTTGTCCAGAGAGGTGATGCACTCTCCATCTCTGAGGGTTTTCAAGCCCTGACTGGATGAAGCCCTTATCAGTCTGGTCTGACCTCAGACCTGACTCTGCTGGGAGAGAAAGTTGGACCAGAGGCCTCCTGAGGTCCCCGCTGCTTAATTTGTTTTGCAGTCCTGTGATCCCACGATCCTCCATGTCCATCTTCTTGAAAATGTGTCCCTCCAGTCCATTAAAATTCTGGGCAGACATCACAGCAACAGCTCCACTTCTGTCCTGAAACACATGCAGAGCCACCTCTTGCTGTACCTGACCTTGTACCTGCCTGAGGTCCAATCTCAACACTGCAGCTGCACTTCAGCAAGTTGGCTGAAATGGATTTCTTTGGATGCTGCGTGGGAGGAGCTTATTCATCTCTCTCTTATAGTAGTTCTTGGTTAAAAAAACCTGAACAAATAAAGAAACAAAAGAAATACTGCACCTTTATCTTACTTTCATATATGTGAACAGGTAAAAAATGATTGATGAGAGCTCCTTTATCTCTCCATTAAGAAGCTTAAATGGGAATCTGGGCTATCTGCCTTGAAGACACACATGAAATTACATTTCCATTAGATATTCTAGAGGGTAATAATAAACCCCCTCGCAAGCAGTATGTGAATTTACATTTGTTTGTGATTCTGTTCTCAGTCTGTCTCATGCATGCTTCTGGCCATGGCTAAAGGGTTTTATTCTGCCCCTCTGCTGCTCTCTCATAAGATCCCACCTTAAGTTCTGTGTCCAGGTCTGTGGCTCTCAATATGAGAAGGATGTGGACCTGTTGGAGCAAGTCCAGAGGAGGGCCATGAAGATGATTAAAGGGCTGGAGCACCTCTCTTGTGAAGACAGGCTGAGAGAGTTGGGGTTGTTCAGTCTAGAGATGAGAAGCCTCTGGGTAGACCTTAGAGCAGCCTTCAAGTACCCAAAGGGAGCCTACAGGAAAGACAGGGAGGGACTGTTTGTCAGGGAGTGTAGTGATAGGACGAGAGTTAATGGTTTTAAACTGAAAGAGAGTTGATGTAGATTAGGGTTAGGGAGAAATTCTTCCACTGGTGAGGCAGTGGAACAGGTTTCACAGAGAAGTTGTTGCCCATCCCTGGTAATGTTCAAGGCTATGTTGGATGAGGTTTTGACCAGCCTGTCCCTCCTCATGACGGAAGGTTTGGAATGAGATGAACATTAGGGTACCTTCCAACCTAAACCATTCTATGGTTCTATGATAATCGTAGAATCATGGAATTGTTAGATTGGAAAAAATCATTATGTCCAAACTTTAGCCGAACACTGCCAAGTCCACCAAAAAAAGGTGTTCCTAACTGCCACATCCACAAATTTTTTGAACACTTCTAGGGAAGGTGATTTCACCACATCTCTGGCCAGTCTCTTCCAATGCACAGCCACGCACTCAGTAACCTTCCCTGACACAACTTGAGGCCGTTTCCTCCCATCCTGCCGCTTGTTACTTCGGAGAAGAGATCAACCCCCACCTGGCTACACCCTCCTTTCAGGCAGTTGTAGAGAGTGATAAGGTTCCCCCTGAGCCTTCCTTTCTCCAGGCTAAACACCCCCAGCTCCCTCAGCTGCTCCTCACGCGAACTATGTCCCAGACACCGCGCCAGTTGTGCTGCTTTCCTTCAGACACCCTCCAGCACCTCAACGTCTCGCAGTCACAGCGTTGTCCAGTTTCTTCTCGTTAATCTGCGCTCGTATTCCCTTTTTCACTTCCAGTCGGCTTCCCCGGTGAGCTCAGCCTCGCTGCGGGTGTCCGAGGGCAGAGGAACCGAGGGCTGCTCCCTCCGCCGCCACCACGAGAGGTCCCCGCATCCCCGCCGGCCGGGCTGCGGCTGGAGCCTGGCGCGGCGCCGGTCGCGGCAGCCGCTGGCATCCCGAGAAAGCCGCTTCCTCAGACGTGGGTGCCTAAAATGAAGCACCTGGCTACGATATTTATTTATGGACCCCCTCCTCCCCCCCCACCCCCCCAAAGGATGTAGCTGTATCGGGAATAAGAACAGGAATAGTAAGATCCAGCAGAGAGCAGAGTCTGCTCGCAGCTTATTCACCAAAGCGTGTAACAGTGTTAGCGGTTCTTTTACGTAAGAAGGCATTTAAAATAATGGTATTTGCAAACTCCTGCCTCGTAGTCTCATCTTTGCAGTTATACGTGCCTGTGTTTGAAAGACTGGAGTCACATGTGTTGTGTTTTCAACAGAGTAAGTCAGAAAAATGAACAAAACAAACTAATAAAACTAGAACTAGGAGGAAAAAAGACATTGACCAAATATCCAGAATAATTTAGAAAAGTAGTCTGTCTCTGTTAAGCCCTCAAATAAACCCAATTATTGTCTCTTCTCTCCAAAGCTACTTCTAAAATTGTAATGGGTGTGCAAACATTTTGGTGCCAGCAGCGTCCCCTAGCAAATGGATGTGCATTAAACCTTTTCATACAGCACTTGTCACTGAGTCATATTCGGAGCTGCATTTTGGTAGGCATCGAGATGACTTCAGGCAGGGGTGTGCTCCAGCTGAATTGTGAATATGAATAAAGGTCTGTGGTAGTGAAAGTGACACATATCTCTGCGATATTCATCAACATGAAAGGCAGGTGCAGGCAGCAGCAAATTAGCCATCCTGTTAGGTTTGGTCAATGCTGCATCTCAATGGTTGTCACTCGTTTTTTAAAAAATTAATTAAAAATCATGTGAGAGACCAACCCGTTGCAGATTAATTGCTATTGCAAAAGGTAATGGTGAGGGACAGATTGGCCTACTTGTACAATTAGAAAGAACTAGGGGCTAAATTTGGTGAGATTGTGCCCTAGCCTTAATCCAACAAAGCATGCATTTAATTTTAAGTCTGTAAGCAAGTCGTTGACATCGGTATGATTATTCTCATACTTGAAACTATGCACCTGTAAAAATACCATACAGGATTGGACCTCTCCCTTCAATACCCTCGGAGTGTTCACACAATAGTGCTCTTTGTAGTGTCTGAAAATCTGGTTCCTCAGCTTCCTTTGCCTGCAGTGACACTGCCTCATATGAGAAACAGGTCATTTTGGGCCCAGTCCTACCATGAGCTCCACTTAGGCAGATGTCAGAACCATGAAGAGTGTCTATAGCCCAAACCTCTTAAAAACTGTTTGCACTAACTGCAGTGACGAATATAGGTGCCTGTTGCATTCTTTCCCCGTCAAACTGTTTGGAAATGTGACAAAACAACTTCAGATAATTCAAGATCATTGCTGCATCAGGGGAATAGCTTTAGGTTGCATAAAAATTAGGCAGTGCCTTGTTTGACAAAATGTCCTGTTCACTTACTGCCTCAAAATTCTGTAAGTTACTTATGACTAGGACACTGTAAGGATACAGTCCAATAGACTTAAATATTTGTTTACCTAAACTCCCTAAGACTCTTGCTTAATTTCCCAGATAAAAAATGTTCAGTAAGTATACAGCGCTGTTACCAAGTGAAACTGGGGAATGAAGCTGTGTCAGAATGTGTGCTGCCCCAGTAACAAACCTCAGAGAGGTACTGCAACACACAAAGCACAGTGCGTGTGTTTGCATGCACCAGTCATAAATGCTTAAGCTTCAGCACTGGATGACCCAGGGGGAAATGAAGTAACCTTGTAAGTGGCTGATTAGAAGGGAAAAATGTGATCCTGTCATTAAAGAGTGACTGAAGAGAGGAATAAGTTTCCAGGCCAAAGGCGTGAGCTGAAAGAATTTGAATTACTTTCTGATGCTAAGTATATCAGGCATTTGGACAGTGGCCATCACTGCGAAGCTACTGTGTGGTGAGCCAGGAGTCAAGCTCACTGTGGAACTGTCACCACGGAGAAGTGGGTGAGGAGTGCCCTTCCCAAAAGGCACCGGCACACTGGTCGCATGGATTTGTGTTGGCCCTCAGTCACGCAGTTAGAAGCCATAAGTTAGAAGCTTTACAAAGTGCCAGGTTGATGCCTTACAGTAGTGCCTTCAGCCACGGCACCAGCTTTTTGTTTGGATATCAAAGAGGCAGGAAAAATATTTGTGTGCATGTGTATTCCTACAGGCTTAATATTCCACGTAGAGAAAATAGAATCTGACCCTTAAAAGGGGCTGCTGCAGAGATTAGAGCATAAATTTCAGAAGCAGTTGTCTTGAGTCTGCCAGCTTTGTACCTAAACACTTAATTTAAAGTTCTAAAATTTGTGTTTAGTGGATATTTCTAATGTGAATGGAAAGTACAAGAGAGGGCTTATATACAAACATATTTTGGGGTTTTGAAGCCTAGTCTGTTCTAAAAATCTTAGCAATTGTGTGGAAAGAACTTGAACAAACCCATATATTTGCATCAGCTTTGAAGAAAGAAAATGTATGAAAACCTTCTTTTTAGGGCACACATTTCTACTTGTTATTGAACTATTAATGATCACATGTATTTGTACAGAAGGGCTTTTTCATATTTTTTTTCATTTTTCAGTGTCATACTTTATGATGGTTGGTACCAGAAGTGCTATAGAAATGGGGAAACTATATTATATAAAGTGTATGTATCAGCAAAAATTCATGCATGGAAGTGCATGAAATATGTAAATAGATACAGAGGGCACGACTAAAGTCTCAGTAGCAGAGCGTGTGCTACACAGTTATCACCACTGCAGTTGCTCTTGGGTGTCGTGTTTTTCAGCCATCACTTCAGTTCCTCTTTGTTTTTTCTTCTCTTCCGTAACATGGAAACAATGGTTCTGTAATGTAGTTGCTGCCATGGAGTGCAGAAGGTGCCTTCTGTGCTTTCTCTTCACCTTCTGCACAACTTTGACTTTACATTAGGGAGTGACTCTCCTGCTGCTTTATGAGCTGAAGTGTAGGACTGACTTCTCCAAAACAGACGTTTCTAGAAACGCCCCATTATCTGCAAAAACCCCCAAGTCTCTGAATACGTTTTTTCTTGTCATTGATATTAGTTCAAATCTCATCACTGCAGTACAAATTACAGCTGAATTTGGCCTTTGCTGGCTTTGAAGCAATAAGGAAAAACATGTGTGTAATCATTAACATCTGTGAATTTGCACATTTTGAGGAGCATTTTTAAATTAAATGAATGTGCTCTCTGAAGATCTTACAAGTTGAGTAGGCATAAATTCTACAGCTATATTGAAGTCTGAGGTGCAAATAACAGTAAAGCTTTGTCTTCAAATGCTCAAGACTTTTCACAAAATATTCTACGCTAGGCAGTAGATTTATCATAAAAACTTTCAGAAAAACCTACAGACCATTGTGCTGAGAGTAGGACAGATCAGAAATAAATACATAAAGACAGAGTTTTTAGGAAGAGGTAATAAAGACCATATTTGGATAATTTAGACCATATTACCTCTATTCATATACTTCATCTTGCTTATGTCCTTAAATGGTCACTGCTACTGTAGCACCAGACTCTGCCCAGAGGCAGGATTCTGAGTTTGAAGTGCCCTCTCATTTTTTTTTCTTTAATACATTCAAAAAGTTTTGACACATCTAGGAGTTCACCAGTAACCCACCCTTGATGTAGAAGACATTTTATTTTTTAAATAATCATCACGCATTTGAAAATGCCTAATGAATCTGCTCTGTGCCTCTGCGCATTGAAAAGTGGGGCTGCACAGAAATGTTGTTCCCAGAATCCAGCAAATGATTCCAGACAATAGTGGAAATATTCCAACTATTTCCCCATCACCCTATTTAAAATTGTACCCACACACTGAGGACCACTTAAACATTTTAATCCTGTTAGATATTTGGACCCATAGAGCACAAATTTATGCCTAAGCACTGGAATTACCTTTGTAAAGTTCAGAGGGTTTTTTTTTTCATTTTCTGTGGCTCTGCCTGAAGCACAACTAGCTGCCAAGGTGCTCCATCATCTGCATCCAGCTCCCTGACTGGCCAGACTGGGCATCTCTTGGAGTTCACCTGGCTCACATCCCCAGATGTCCTTCCTGTGAAAACCAGGTATCTGAGGTGTGATGGCTAGCAGGCACATGGGTTCAGCCCAAAATGTGATCCAGACATGGCTTTTGTGCACATTCTGAGTCAGAAACTCAAATGTTTCCCGGGTTATGGTGTCTAGACATAGGCTTAATGCTTCTGGGACAATAATTTACGTTTTCCTGCACATAGGTTTCTCATCTGCATAGCTGAGGTAAAATGGTGCTGCCCGTGTTGCTCGCTGTCGGGGCTAAGAGCAGTCTCCTGAGTTCTTTACTGAGAGTTAAGACACGCACACTCTCATTTCTGTTTAGATCTCTAGCCAGTATTATCATTAATACATTCACAATAATATGTTGCAAAGTGTTAGGGCATCTATATAGAGCATATCATACTTCATTTTATGAGAAATCAAAAGGGCAGATTAAACTGAAGTTTGATCTCTCAAGGATATGTAATGTGTGCTTCTCTGCTACAACCTGACTGTGGTGATGGCTCTGGTGATGCCACATACCACATAAACGCAGAATGCTTATTAAAAAAAAGTATGTCACACCACCTGTTCTCATCCAGCTTTTCTTTTTTTAACTAAAGCAACTGCAAGTGAAACGCAGACTTTGAAGCCAAAGAAACACTTCAGCCAGCATCCAATTTCAAAGGGCTCATATTAAAATTGTATTAAGAGAAATCCAACAGGGATATCTCTGGGAATTCAAAAGCACAAAAACTGGCAGTTTCAAATTCCATTCTGGAATATGACCTATTTTTAGAGACAAATGAAAAGTTCTGCTTCACTTTAAAACTGTTCTATTTCTGGATCACCAGCCAGCTGCCTTCTCAATAAAAATGAGTAATAATAATAACTACAACATGTGAACATTTGCCTTCTCACAAGGGCTTGCAACTTTAAAAAAACATTACTGACAGTCACTGCAGCAGTTGCATCCATGGCCACACTCACTGTAAGTGAAGGTAACTTAAATTTTGGCAGCAAATTTTGTCAGGAATTATTCTAGGTAAATAAATGCAATGCAAGCTGCCAGGAAAAGTGTGCATTTGGACACCTGTTTTTCATTTATAACATTGGATTAAGTTCATCTCATCCTGAAGGCAGGAAAGGCATCATCTGAATCCATCTGTGAAAAACTGAATAAATGAAAACTTATGCAAGAATGCAGAAATTCCCTTTCAACTAGAAGTAAACAAAATGGGTCACTGGTAATTAAATTATTGATTAACTTGGCCTGCCACCCATTCCACAATGCTAACTGATGTTTATGCGTTTAGACAACACATCTCAGCACGCTTTTGAATACAGGAGCCCTGACTGTTTGAACGGGTAGTAACCTCCCAGTTAATATATGAATATTGCTTTTAAAGCTCAGTATTTCTGGGCCAGAAGGAAAAAGAACAAAACATGGTGAGTTCTAGTTCTGTAAACAGGGCGACTCTGTGACTATCTAAAGTATAAAATCTTTTCTACAAGCAAATTTTCTAACCAAATTCCTTTGGCTCCACATCCAGAAGGGCTTTATTACAGCTCAAGCAATGATAAAAGAAAATGCAACTGTGAGTGCCACATGTGCATGCAGGCGCTCACATACACACACAAACACACAAAAGGCGTGTGACAATTTTTCATCCTTCTCTATATGAACAAGCCATAGCTACGGCCTTCAGCTAACATGCAACATCCATATTATGCTGACATCCCTAATTCATTGCTGATGAATGTGCCTTCAACCAGTAAGTTTGGCAAAATAAGTAAATACACATATAAATACTTCCAAATTAGTATCGGTTTTGCCCAAAAGTATAATAAATTACATTTTTACAACAACAAAGAGGTAGAATATCACAATTGCTGCATCACTCTAATGATTTTTTCAATGGAGGGTTACAACCTTCAAGTGAAGTTATTGTCATGAAAGATGACACATTTGTCTCAAAAAAAATTTAAAAAATTAAGGCAGATCCGTCTTTATGCAATTAAATATGCATTTCCTTCAACGGTTGTGTTTGTGAAGAAGACATTAATTCTGTTTGTGCACAGAAATAGCCTCAAATAAACAAAAAGGATTGAATCCAAAATTAACTCCATCTCAGCCAAAATCAGGACAGCCTCTGTTTCAGTGTGTTTGCACCTAAACTAGTCCCCTTTTTCCTCACTAATTCCTGTATTATTAGTTGTCAGTACAGCGACTCATTTTCATTACAGAAATCTAAACTGTAAAACAAGAGCAATATAATAGTTAATCAAATACTATACAAATAGAAGCATTTGTATCATGGCCTTAAGGGCATTGGCTGATTTTAGATTGGAGTTTTATCTTGCACATCATATCATCTAGTATAAAATTTGAATATAAATATGAGTGAAGACATTTAGGTAAGTAATACCAAAGCAACTTCAGCAGCATCTCCAGTATCTTGGTTTTGCAAAACAGCTGCACATAAGGCCACTTCTTTCTTTCTTTCTTTATTCATTATACCCTAATATTACCTAGGCTTACCGATTTTGAGGTGCTTGTTCCAATTCCTTTTTTGGGAACATATCAAGGTGAGAAGCCAAATACAGCTTCTGACAAGAATAATTCAGCAAGACTGTTCTCAGAGAGAGACCCTTAGATGATTCATTATTTCATCCTAAGCAAAATTTGCAGCTGTTAGGTGCTGACTGAAGACCTTCCAAATTTTTCCTTTTTGTTGTGGATTTTTGGATATCATTAGTTTTGTGTATGTCTGCCCAACATGTCTTGACAGCTACTTGATCTCATATTATCTGATAAGAAAATGTAGAATAATTTACTGTTGTTAATTATAAACTCTCTTAAGTGCTACTTTGCAAACGCAGAAGAAGCAAGATGTACTCGCATGCAAAGTGTACTCACATAAAATGAGCAGCACATGAGTATGCCCTGACAAGTTTACCATCTAAGTTTTGCCTTTATTCCCAGCAAAAACTCTTTTCCTTATGACTTCACTCCAGCTGGTTCTGGGGAAGGAAAGATAAAAGGGTGCTGGGCTCTGCTGCACATGTTCTGCTCAGCCACAGGCACCTCTCTGAGCTCCCTCAAACCGTGCAGGCAACCCGGCTGTCGAGATGCTGAAGGCACTCTCTGCCTCTTGGTGTCACACTTCCCAGCACCCACGGGGCTGGGAGTATCCTGGTCTAGCAATACAGCTGTAATAATAAAAGGGCTGGAATAACATTTAAAATAAAATTTGCTATGTGAAAAATCAAGAGAAAGCCAAGTTCACCACTCTTCCTACAGCTGCACAGAGGCTTGTGGGCACATCTGGGTACTTTGCTACCAATGGTTGCACATCTGCCAAATCCATCTCCCAAGTCTGGCAGACCTTCAAGGCAACTGTATTAACAGAGTCCTAAGTTTAAGGGAATAAACTTTTCTGAGAAGTTTTAAGTATCTCCTGCTGCACTGGCATGTTTGCATGGATGTCAGTCCTGAGCTGGCCCTTGTCTGGCAGGTTCAAAATGCAAGTGCCTATGCCTGCCCATACAGACACAGCACAAATGTCTGTATTTTTCTGCTCTCCATATACATATTTTTTTGCTCTCCATATACATATTTTTCTGCTCTCCATATATATATATATGCAGATACATTCCTTACCGGTCCCTCATAACTATTTTTCCAATGAATTTAACATCACTAGCTCTAAGATAAAGCCTTCACTTTTTTCTTTTTCATTAAACCAAATTCTCTCATGATGAATATGGATATAAACCTGCAAACCATTATTTCTTTCTCTAGTCTTTATGGATGAAATTCAGCTCTGGCACAGATGGCTGTATATATCACCTTGTCCTAGATGAAAAGATTGCAGAAAAGGAGGCTGCAAGATTTTCCATCCAAAGTAGCTCAAACTCTCAGGAGAAAGGTCTCAACTCCACTGCTTAGTTGCTGCATAGTGCTACAGCCTCCAGCAGTGACTTCGGGGGGGTGTTGCTGCGAAGTCAGGGATCCCCACAGCTATGCAGTTTGCCTGGCAGCAAGACATGAGGGTCTAAGTCTGCAAATGCTAAACCGCAGGCTGCTCTCCCCTAAACTCACTGTGCTGTACCTCTAATACTGCTGCAGGAATATTTGCGATCTATCTGCTCCTGACACGTTGTTCCTTAGACTTCAGTAACAGCGCTCACAGGAGCAGAAGCCTGCAAAACAAAAAAACCAAAACTAGTTGTCAGGAGCTTTTATGACCTAATGTTTCAATCTCTTCATGGATTAAGCTAACTAAATGGAAGTAAAAGGTGTCTTTGCTGCAATGCCAGTTCAGCTATGAGGCTCCTGCAATTCAGCATGAAGGAGGTTTATCAAATCGCCTGTTAATACACTACAGTACTGAGTCCCAGGCTAAGACTGATGGAATGAAATAGCTTTTGATTATGGAGAAGATTTTCAAATGAAGCCATAAGTGCCTAATTCTTTGCCTTGAGATTATATCTGAACATTTTTTTACAGATCTCAATCCCTCAGAACTTTAAAACTTTACAATAGCACAATTGATTTTAATCTTTCCTAAACACTTATCTGATACTTGAAACTAGATACTTCATATTGTAATTCAGCCCTCAGGCTTTAAAATTTGTAGATACAGGTACTGTGAAAAATAAAATGTAAAATCAAAAATTTTATCTCTAATGACAGCGTTAGATTTCTCAGTTTATGGTTTTAACACTGTGATTAACACAGCCCCTATGCTTGATTTGAAAGGAGCCCACAATTGTGAGAACTTTTGTCCAGTGTAGCACAAACCAATATTAATAATTGACTTCACTGAAATGTATTGTCAAGGACACTAACTCAGCTATTCAGGAGTGTTTATAATACAGGATTCACAGGATAATATTTAGGATCTTCAGCACTTCTGCCATGGCTATGTCATTTTAATGCCCAGCAATGTCAAACTCCACTGACAAGTTAAATGCTTGGAGCACTGCTGTGGAGTGGGGGCCACATGAACATCTAGGTGATGGAGCAAAAATCAAATGCATAACCAAAATTAGATATTGAAGTGTCCACACTACCTGGTGGAGTCTGAAGCATCTACAGATGGGGTATTTAGAGGAGAGCACACTGACTATGTAGCCAAATACACGAACCAGTAGAAAATGGGGAGAGAAGGGTAGGTCCCAGTGTCTTCTGGGGGGCCTGAGGGTGCAGCACCCTGCTGCCAGATCTGCTTGCAGCCAACTCCAACCAAAAATGTGTACACATGCCTTTCGATTAAAAAATAGTTGTTTGAATTGCATAAGAATTTTGGATTAGATTATCCCATCCTTCAAGCAAAAGGATTAAAAGATGGATTGGTTGTATTCGGCCAGACCCACTGTTTCATCTAGCACCAATGAAGCAGAGCAAGACACTTCAGGAAACTCCTTGCAGCTTTCGGATTGTCTACCTAAAATTAGCCTGCTTAGACTTGCCCTCGCCAGAGAACAGCCACCACTCATGAGATCCCCTACAATGTCAGGACTGGCTGTGATGAGGGCAGGAGTGGGGTGGCTGGAAAGCAAGAGGCTTAGCCCTTTCGTCAGTCTTTGTGCAGTGGAGGGATATTAGGGAGCTTTCACCAAATACAGCTGCTCCACTCATCCAGAAATTGTGAAGGCAGTTGGTGCAGTCAGGTGAATCCCTCCAGGGCTCGCTTGGGCAATGCTGGCACAAGTAGCTGTAATTTCGATCTCACAGGTCAGCAGAGGTGAAGTGGTGAATGGATGTCTCTCCTGCTTTTAGGGCAGGAAAATCATAAATTATAAATTGAATGTAATGTCTACAAAAAGCTAGCTCAGGTTTCTTCACATGATTTACATGTTGCAGACCTCAAAATTGTGCCTTAGTACTGATTGAAAATGGAGGCGGTACATGCTTCATAAGAAAGCAATGGGAGCCAAACCTAGAAAATACACCAAAACATTTGTTTGTTTGCTTTCTCCGTGTCTTTCTTTTTTCCTAAATTACTCACTTTATGGCTGCTCCACCAGGTGCCAGTCAAGAGTGGGATGAAAGGATACAAAAATAAAGCTGCAATTTGTGCGTTTGAGGACCCTGGTGCCGCTCTAACATGAGATGTTGTATTCTGACTACAAAGCATCTCACAGGGTTTAGGACACAGAAAACAAACAGGACCAAGCGCAAACACTATGAAGACTAATTTTAGCCCTTAGCCTCTTATGTCATTGTTTTGAGCTGGAGCAGAAACTGCAGGAAAAAAATTCCTGAGAGCTAAATCTCCATCTTGGATACATGGATATTTCTCTATGTTATATGGCACTCTCCAACCTGTCATGTCCTGCTATCACTCAAAACCATTTATAACTTGTTAACAAGGTGGTGAAAGGGAGCTGAATATTTTCCCAGAATGGTATTTACACGTTTTAGTAAAGATAAATATCTTGATCGTTTTACGGCCACGAAAAACAGTGCAGTAAAATAGCCTTCTCTGACATCTGGAAACAAGTTCATTTGCTAGGAGGTGCTAGAATGTCATGTATAAATTACTTTAACCAAAATCAGGCTGACCATTGACAGGAACAAAACACATGCCACAGATTTCTTGATAATTTCATATCTATTATTAATATATCAGAAATAATATTGTTGGACAAACTCTGAAAGCTGGAGAAAACTCGGGCCAGGGCAGAATAAGCTAATGTGGCCTTGACACAGATTTCTCTAGGAAACATGCATTGCTTAAATTCTGAACGGAAATCAATCTATGATTTTTACAATGCCCACATATTTTCATTGTGCTTTTGGGAAATTGACCCAAATTATCTTTTCAATGATTAGATTTATATAATGTGAGTGACTGAAGAAAGTAAATTTCATATGTCTTGGTGAATTAATGCAGATGTAAGTCCTGT
Organism: Melanocharis versteri; assembly: GCA_013397845.1. Lineage (NCBI taxonomy): Eukaryota > Metazoa > Chordata > Aves > Passeriformes > Melanocharitidae > Melanocharis > Melanocharis versteri. The sequence continues at coordinate 252,536 of VZTG01008995.1, read as the reverse complement.
CACCATGTATAAAAACTCAAAAGGAAAGATGTAATTAATAGGGAATCTATGAAATGTAATGAGAAAAATAAAAGGTGTAATGAAAAATATAATGAATGTTAACTTCACCTCTGCAGTCCAGGTAGGAAAATATGATCCTCCCCAAGAGCTTTGCAATGCATCTATAAAAGACTCAGTCCTGAAGCCCTGAATTAGAAGAAACTTTGCATCTGTGCCAGCATCTGCTGAATCAAAGTTCACGTTGAAATGAGGCCTCCCTCTTTCAAATTTTCAGTTTTCTTTGTTTCTTTCAGCCCTCCTTTCCCCTGCACCCACCACCACACAGCCTCTTTTTTTCTTTTTCATTGCTGGAATACAGAAAAGTTCTTTAAGCATTTTTCCCAGCCTCATCTGAGGAAAAACATCAAACTAAGTGAGATGCAAATAAAAATGCCATCTGTTTTCACATATTTTAAAGTGCCTGATTATTTTTGTTTATAATTTTAAAAATTACTTAATTTTAAAACCTCAGACTTCAAATGATATCTTCATTATGCCATGAAAACTAGCAAAAGAGCAAAGGATGAAGAAAACAGGTTTCTAAATGAACGTTTTCTTTTTCCCTGACAAGCTTTAACAGAAGCAGCTGCAAGAGTGAAATAATTAGCTGTAAGATACTTAACCCTTTGGATGCCAACTTTAATCTACATTTTTAAAAGGAATCAACATGTTTTGTGTACTTGCCCGACTTGCCTCCCAGGTTAAGCTTTTGAGATAAGTACATTCTCCTCTTCTCAGCTGACCACAAGATGAAAGCTCCATGCTCTCATTTTGTGTGTATTTTGCTACTAGTTACACTGCTGTCCCAGAAGAATAACTGAGAGAAGTTGTGACCGCTGACTCACTGGCACTCCTGTGTCCAAAAATGCGATCTTTGTGAGAAAATAAATTGCTGGGATACTACCTGCAGGCACAACTGGGCACTATGATAAATAAATAAAGAAAGAAAAGCCACAAACAAACCAACAAAAAAAAACCCCAAGGTTTTGTGGGTTGTGTCTGTAACATTCCCTGAAGTGCAATCTTGAGATGAAGTGTAAGTGTATAAAACTAGGCTTTACAATGGTCACATTTGGTGGAGAGGAGATACAGGTGTAGAAAATGAGTATCAGCCACTTTTCCAGCTCCTTTATCCCAGGCTTCTTGATGGCCAAATCAACCCCCAGTATCACATGTGAGTCTAACTCTACAGAGTTAGAGCAAAACCACAGCGAGAGGTGCTACTTAGGCCATCCCGTGTCCTTGGGACCCCTGTCCCAATGGGCACACACCTTGTCATGCTGTGGAGGTCCCCAGACAGCTCTTTGTTTGGGCACCACATGCAGCCTGCTAACACACGAAGGCTGAAGTGAAGACTGAAGGAATTGGCCTGATTTGGGGGTACATCACTCACGCTCCCATCTGATCTCTTTAGGAGAAGGAAACTGCAGGTGCCTCGAGACAGAGAAAGGCTGGGGCACGAAGAAAGCAGCAGTGACAAGCAGCCACAAGCCTCCCCAGCTGCCACCTCCTTGCAGAGATGCCGCAGCTGCGGGAGCCGCAGGCCGCTCTCAGAGCTCCAGTCACTGCTGTGCATGGGACTCTCACGGCAGAAAAAGAAAAGCTACCCACCCTTCGTTAAGAGACATCCTGCTCATCTCCTGGGGCTATGCTTCCTGCTGCAGTGGGGTGCGACCTGCAGGGCTGCCTGTCATGCAGAGTGACAATTTGCTCTTCTTTGCAAAGCAGAAGTGCCTTTGATCCACTGCCTGGATTGAAATTCAGCTTTGAAGGTTTTCTAAGTGGTGCTACATTTAAAACTTTCCTATAAATTAATTTCAAGACCCAACAATTATCTTAGTAAAAGGATTTCCAAGTTCCACAGCTTGTTAGTTCGACCTTCTTTCACAGAAGCTTGGGTTGGAGTAGGATATCCTTTCTAAACTCCAAATAGAGGATCCCCCAATCCACATTTGACCTTGGGACACCTCAGGTAGGTCGCAAGATACAAGCTGAAAGTTGTTCCCCAAATGAATCCACCCCCCTCAGAAGAAGTGGGGTCTCATGGAAACATGGATGGCAGCCAGGACTTCCAGCCCACAGGCCTGGTGCCAGTGAGATGGGCTAATCCCACTCCTCCGTGAGCATCACATATAGCCCAGCGTCCTACGCAGCTCTTTTACAGAGCAAGGAATTAGCCAATTGTATAAGAACTTTGATCCTTTGCACTACTTTGGGGTACTGTGTTTTGGGGTGTTTTTGGCAGTCTATTTGGTTAAAGACACTCTAAAACCAGATCAGGCTGCTGGATTTCATTACTGCGCTAGCACTGTATATCCTTGTTGGCTGAAAACTGTTGCATTAATGGCAATTGCTGGGAAGCAACCTGCCAAATTAGAATAAGGTCATTACAATTTACACCCAATAAAGAAGAAAATGTATTAAAACGTGTCCCCAAGAAAACACATCATTAAATGGATGGCACAAAAGGTAACTCAAGGGTTGCATAACCTTGCAATCTAGCCAGGTACATATGCACTAAAAAATTCTTGCTGATCACCTAAGGAACCGTTCCGGAATTTTAGCAGCTTTTAAAAGCCTGTTACTGTTATCTGTTAGTCCTCTGTAGACACCATTTGCAACAGTTTATACACACCAGTGACTTGTGCTGAGCAAAAGACCGCTGCTGCTCTAGTATGTGTCAGTTAGTTCTTTGTGTGTTTCAACACTAGTGAAACTAATTTTCACTTTACTCAGACAGGAACTGTGACTCAGATTAACATGCTGATTTCTTCCCCATTGCCACGTAACATGAATAATCTCTGACCATGCTATCTTTCTCTGTCTTCTATGTCCATTCATCCTCTTCTTTCTACTCATTTCATATAAGCATGTAGGAAAGTATGTAGGAAAGTATGTTGGGTGGTTTGTTTTCTGTTGGGTTTTTTGGTTGGCTCTTTTTTTTTCTTTTGTTTCTTTTTTTGTTTTGTTTTGTGGGGTTTTTTTGGTTTGTTTTTTTGGTTTGTTTTTTGTTTTTCCAGAAGATAAACGCTTTTTACTGTTTTCCATTTTCATGCTATTTGTTTGCCTTTTTCATCACCCTGGTTCCTTTTACATCTTTAACTGTCTGTCTTCCAAGATCCCTATCCACCTGCCCAGCTCATGCTCTGTCTCTGAGGCTACCCTTTTTCTGAAATACTTTGTGATGCTCTATTTGTTTCAGATTATAGATAATTCTCCTCATTCTACATAGACAAAATGGGGTTTGTTAGATTAATATATAACCAGGCCAGAAACGACTGAGATCATCTAACCTAACTCTCTGAATAATACCGGCCGCAGGACTGCCTTGGATTAAATTCCCTCTCAACTGGAGGAGACCTCTAGGAACACATATGAACTTGATTTAAATGATTCCAGCCATGGTAAATCCACCACAACCCGTGATAAACTGTTCCAGAGTTTAATTAACATCTCTATTAAAAATGTGTGCTGTATTTGTAGTTTACATTTATCTGCTTCATCTTGCACCAACTGGAGGCTATTAAAGCCTAGTTTGTTTTAGAGTTCAAAAAGCCTTTTCATAGTGAGTTTCTGGTTTTGATATAGGTACTTAAGCATTTGTTGAGTCTCACCCCAAGGCAAGTTTTTGAGGATTCTGGTCATTACTACATCCCTTCACCTTCTTGACATTCAGATATGAGACCCTGGGACTATAATTTTTCTCTAAATTCTGTGACCATCTAAAGCCAGAGATAATATTTCAGGCTGAATTTTTAGTCTATATTCCACTGTTTGCACATCCAAAGAAAGAAATTTTATTTTTCAACAAAGCATCATGTTCAGATGACAATCATCTTGAAAACTTCCCACACAGGAGACTGAGACAGGGAGACAAACATGACAGCCAACATCTGTCAGGGCACCATTTATGAATTGAAGTGTTACTGCTAGTAGCATCAGGGTGTTCTTACTAATGGCAGGTAATGGTACACCCAAGTATTGAGACACAGATGATCCCGCATTTATCAATCTGTCTTTTTCATAATTTACTTCTTCCCCAAGCGTCTTAATATCAGAACAAAGTTTCATATAAGAGCACTGAGAATCATTTTTACATTATCTGTCACACAAATAATCTTGACAGGCATATTAAAATATGTATGTATGTTTCAGTATTTAAAGAGGTTTTTTTTATTTCAAATGTTCTTCCTTCCTCAAAAAAAACTTGAAGTGAGCTTTACATATTCTGAGTCCATTACAGATATTTAATCACCATATATCTTCATCTACTAAGATAATCACAGATGGAAAATAAATCACATTTGTCTACAGCTCCTTGGAATTTCTAGAAACATTGACATTTGTAATACACCAAAACTGTCTTTAAATAGCGTATCATGGATTTCTGAACTGAAAAGTACCACTCGCTCATAATATGCTCTGTAGAATATTTTAGATTTTATTCTTTCACATCTGTACATCAAAGCAACATTAAATTTAGAAACAAAAACATAAATATCCCCATCAGTAACTTTCTGCTACTTCCATGAATTGTAAACTTTTTAGACAGGAACAAGTTAAGACAAACTAATCACAGATCTTCAAAGTCTACTGAAATCCGCAAAAGAACTACCCCCGACTTCAATGTCTTTGAGCCAGTCCCTTAAAACAAGGACTGGAATGCTTCATTCACAGGTTTAAAAAAAAAAAAACAAAATAAGTGAAAAAAATAATCATTGTTGTACAAAATAGCTAGTTTTCCTGATGATCAAAAGTTGTTTGGTTTGAAAAATAAATAAGTAGACCAAAACAAAACCCAAAACAGAACAGCTGAGCTTGGGAAATAGAGAATATGGATACTCTTCTTAGAGAGTGCAGGCTCCCTAAACCACAGATCAGAACTGATTCTACTTGTAAATCTCTACCACTCACCTTAATACACTAAGCATTTTTATGTATAACTTCTCCCATATGTGCACATGTTTAAAATCAAACTATTTGCTTCACTGAGGTGGAAAAGAATTTATTAATATTTCTGGAGCTATGTGATACCAATATAATATAAATTCTACATCCTGAGGCACTCTGTTGAATTGAGCAATGTTTCTTCGGATTGCCCCTGTAGGACCGAGTCACCCTTACCAAGAGATATTCACATGTGAGTACTTGCAGGACATAAGGTTCTTCTACAGAGCTGTAGCAGTTTGTGTTTGAAAGTGTGTTTGTAGTTTTATCCAGTAAGACAATCTTCCTAGCAAGGCCTCAAGCATGATGTGCAGCTTCTTTCGGAGTCTTAGTGTGCTCTGCAGAAATCTGCGTATTATTTTTTTTTTCAGGAAAGATCCCAAATTTTGTGGTACGTGAGTGAAAATTGCCAGAAACCTACGACTTCAAGGAGCCTTCAAATTTTTTAAATTTTCTAGCATTTTCAAGTTTTAGTCTCATGATGAAGCATCTGTTCTATAATCCTGCTTCTGCACTGTCTGACAGTGAGTTGTTTTCATTTCATCTTTCAGTCTACATTTCATCATTACTATGCTGCGGATTTGCCTTTTTCAGTTTAAACAAGCCTGGTGCAGGGCAGATCCCATCTCTCTGCTCTATTATTTCTGGCTTTTGCTGTGACTTCAGGAAGGCAATTCTATTTCCACACAACCATACAGATAAACTCACATACTTTCTCAAACTTCAGGGCCAGAAACATTTTAAAGCTAGGGCTGGGAGTTTCTCTGGAAATTTACCAACTTATTCTGGAATAATTATTTCAATAAATTACAGCAGCTTCGCAAGTGTGGGCACACCCTCGAAATGGAGACAATTCTGCAGTAAGGGGTAAATTCCACAACAAATCCTCTCCATAAATTACTGCCTCAGCAAGGATATAACAATTCCTCTACATCTACACATCTGGTCTTCTTTTTAATACCTGACAAAAGATTTTGAATGGATATTTTTGATACGAGGTGATTTTGTCCTCCTTTGTTGTTCTTATGGTAATAACTCTGACCTGTTCCTTTTTAAAACTATTTGAGAATCCCCACCTAGAAAGGTTCACCAATTTAAGACATTATTATCATATTTACTCTTGTATTAATTGGAAATTTTATTTGCTGTTTTCATGACAGTAAGAACAAACTTTCTCTCTCTATTTTTGTATCAATGGTGTGCCCTTGTTCTGCAGTAATTATTTCATTTTTCAACACTTCTATAACTTTGGAAATAGTTTAGCTGTCTTTTGTGTAACTGGTTGCATTCCATACTCAGTATGCTCACCTATCATAGCATTAATTTCTGGATTCCTTCTTGATGTTTTTCTAAGCCTTTTCAGCAGACAAATAATGTTAAAAAAAAGTAAAAACAGACACAAATTTTTTCTTTCTGAAATTGTCATAAACATACATAAACATAAAAATGTGACAAGTGTGCAGTGAAATAAATGATAGCAAAATTTTGCCAAATGGTATCTGTCTGCAAGCATGCACCTATCTGTATGTGCACACGTGTATTTGTCAGGGTATACACTGGCAGTTATGACATATTACCATCCCAAATTCACAAACGTTAGTTTTAAGGAAATTGAGCACAGAACATCTCAGGAATATTTTCTTTTGATCAAAGTTGATATTTCAGTCAACCACTGAACCGAATGAAAATCATTTACACAGGGGATGACTTAGACCAGCGAAAAAAAGTGAAAGGTGTTATTATGAAAATATGATCAAAAGGAAGAAGTGTTGGTAGTGCATTTAAAGAAGACATGGTGAGATAGCTTTTAATTCCTTTATCTTAAAGTATTTTAAAGACTTGCCATCAGGGTAACCAACAATCTCCTGTAAGCATTTAAAATCTTCACAGGATCAAATGCCAAATGGCACATACTGTATACCCTAAGATCTGAAGGACACAGGAAACTCCAGGGATATTTCAGGGGATGAGGGTAATAGTGCAGTGGGAATTCATCTATCCTGCTATAATTTGGGGAAGCTCAAAGCTTGGTGTTATATTTCCTGCTGATGCTGGCTCCCCCCACCTCCTGCTTGTTTGCCTCCTCCTGCAGCCAGAAGCTACAGCACTGCTGGCAGCCTTGTGCTAAAATCTTATCATGAGAACTACATCTGAATCACTTGCAAGTCACGGCTGAAAGGCTACAAGCTTCCTCACCCCAGGCTACAAGATATATGGAAGTGTTTAAACAAAGCTGGTTTCAAAGGCCAGAGTAATTTTTGGTCCTGATCCTTTTGGCCTTAGTGCAACTCCAGTGAGCTGAGCAGTCATAAAGCACAAATGGCATAATGCATTTTGTATATCTTATCCAGTTTTACCACTTAAAGCAGTAGAATTAAAAAGCAATCAGCCAAAAAGTAGTTCTTAATCACTACTCCTTGGTAGGGTGGGAAAGGGCAAGAGAAACGAAACCACTATGAATATCAAACTAGCCAAGATCTCATTAAACGAGTATGATCTTCTACAATGCTTAGAGTATTGGCCCACCTCAGTGCCTGCAGGGAACTCCTCACATGCGGCCCTCACCACCCCACATTCAAACCACTCGCTGCCTCCTTTGGAAAAGAGACATTTGAGGGTGTGTCTGCCACTAACCCCTCTCTCAGGCACCCCCAGGAGAACATGTCAGAGGTGGCAGAAGGCAGGGCTTGCACGGCAAAAGTCAGGACAAAGAATCACGCAGGGCTTCCTCCACAGCCAAGAAGCATTCCCCCGAAAAGATGTGGTAGATCTGCAGATCATTGTCCTCTGCACAGAGTTAGGATGTCCTCATGTCTCAGAGGACAGTGCACCCCCAGACTGCAGGCTGGCAAGTGAAAAGGAGATTACTGGTCTTGCTTACAGATAACTTCTTTGGACCCTGATAGCAACATAGGATGACAGCACAGTGCTCAGTCCAGGATAATTTGTTTTTCACCATGCTGTTCCTTCAAACTACTTCTCACCCTTGAATTTGCCACACATTTCTGCAGTTACCTTGGGGTCAGTGCTCAGCTGGACCCTGGAATAAAAGCAAATGGTAGGGACTGACATATTTCCCAATGAACCGAGGAGGATATGAGATATCTGCCCAGCTTTAGAAGGAGTCTCTGGGCTTACAGAATGGCAAAGTATAATTTCCCTTAAGAGACCTTTTCAGGAGATTTTCACACACATTTCCTAACCAAGTTATCACATAAGTTTTACCATGGGAAGGGGAAAACCAGGGCATTCTGATAACCCAGAAAAACCTGTTTAACACTTCTGAGCTTAGGGCATCTGCATGTGCATATAAAATATTCTTAAAAGGTGGGTGTATGCATGGAACAACTACATCAGATTATACACACTTCCACCTCCTACAAAATTACATATGCAAAAGAGGGAGGCTACATGTAAAAGAAAGAACTACGATTGTCTGCATCAAGATAGATACAAGTTTCAGGAAATTATTTTGGCACAAGACTTGGAATACTAAATTGAAATATAACGATAAAGCACAGCACCATGGCACATCTTCAGTTTAGATAAGGCTGCACAGCATAAAACTGTAGAACACTGTTTTTACGCCATGGCAGGTGGCTACAGATTCCTGCCAGACAAATGACAGCTAACAGACAGAAGCACTTAGAGAACATAAATCACACTAACCAATTGTAATATTCAGAAATTCTAACTAGTAAGAGCTCAAGTTACTCTGTGGGTGGGCAGAACAAAATAGACTTTGAAATCCATCAGGAAGTATAAGACTTAAAATATGGGAACAGGGCTGACTTTTCATACTAATTTAAGAGCCCTCTAATTCTGCTTATGGTATCTTCTATCTTGCCCTCCTATTGAGAGGAGCAGCTACTTACTGGGAAACATGTGAAAACGTGCTTCAGCACACTGCACACATAATACTTTAAAATTTAATTTACATTAGGAAGTCTTCAATTTAAAGCAGATAAAGAGAAAGTTTCTTTCTAGTAAAGTGAATACTTCTGTTTACTGCAACAAGTACATGTGGCAATCAAAAAAAAAGAAAAACAAAAATTCCATTTTCCACCTTTTTTAACTTAAATACTTTCAAATGTCCAAAGTAATTAAATTTAAAACACTTACATATTTTATTTTCTGGCGCATGTGTTGCTTGTTCAGTGATAACATTTTGTCACTCGTGTCATAAACATAAACATCTTCATTTTGTTTTATTTTCAGCCTGTGTCTCTCACTTATGAAGAGAAGCTTTTAATCTGAATAAGAATTTAATGCATTTTTAATACATTTTAATAGATTTTCTGAGGAAAAAAAAGAAATGCTAACTTAAACTGGGGGATCACAATTAAGTCAGAATTTACAGTATAGTGTATCTTTTGTTTGAGCAAGTACATTTTTACAAAGGAAGCCCCAGACATAATCTCCGCATTTAATGAAAATATGCAGAGATTCTACCTTAGACAGAACCCATGTCTTTATCTATGGACTATGAAACTGTTAGGATGTCAAGCACAAGTCAACTTGTGGCTTTCAGGAATTTTTGTGAGGATTTTTATGTGCTGGGATTTTTTCCCCTATGATCTGTTGCAGGAATTCATGTTTTCTTTTGAAGCATCTTTTGAGGCTTTAGACTGTGCCACCTCGGTAGGACTTTGTATAACATCAGGGTATGAAGAGCAATTCAATGAGAAAGGAATTGTCAGATTACTAAAAATTTGGGCTTGCTCCAGTTATCACCTGTTTACACTCCCTGAATAGTGAGAAGTCAGAGAAAGGAACTCTTTGAAGAAAACTCAGCAGTCCTATCACTGTGAGGACAGTGGGAGACTTCACAATGTGATTTGTAGGAAATGTGGAAAAAACAAGTCCTCCAGCAAAATCAAACAAGTACAGACTTGTCAAAATTTGTATTTATTTTTGCAAGTAATGGAGTTTTCAAATATTGGATTTTTTTTCAAGTTAGAAGGTCAAAAAGGACAGTTGTGCAAATTTAAGACCTAGTTCTTGAAATTAATTATCCTTTATATAACTCGCATTGTCTGCACCTTCTATGCGACTTGTAAAAAAAAAACATCATCATGCAAGGAAACTCCTTTGTTACCTTTCTCCCTATTGTACTGAAAATAATTTCCAGATATCAAAAAATGAATATACTTCATAATACTATCAACATAAAATGGTTATATATTGCTACTCCTACTAGCTAGTTTTGACAGTTGTCCATTTTTGGGGGCTAAAGAATTTATTGAGTAGAGCTGCGTATTTCCTTGATACAAAAAATGGGCAAGGTCTCTGTTTCCTGGCACAGCATAATTCAAGCAATGGGAAGTCGAGCTGCAAATTCTGCACCAGTTAGCCCTTAACCCGAAAGCTCTTTTGCCACATCTTTGTCTGCAGTGCTGTACTACAGTAGCCTTTATTCTGTTCTGACTTCCTGCTACTTATTTTAGTTTTTTCAGTATTTCTATTGTAGTGGTCATCAAAACATAAATGCTCCTGTACATCCCCTGTGCTCTTCACACTGACGAACATCTGCAAGATGCTTCTCATTCTTTCAGACAGCTGACCCAAAGGAGTTTATTTTCCTCTTATGTTTACCTTGAAAGAAGGCTGTCATTGTACTGGGGGCTGAGAAGCTGCTGTGTATCAGCTAAGCTGTGGTAGCTGCTTATGCCTGTTCTAGATGCAAACTTCAACAGAACAAAATAATCTAAGTCAAAGTATGTAGTAATGCTATAATCTAGCGGTATACACAGGGAGAATTATTCTGTTTTAACTGTTAATATAACAAGTTGAAAAGTCCAAGCTACTGGCTTCCAATAGTTTTAACCCATTACAGATATTATAGCTGCTGCCACTGTTATGTGAACTGTAGCAACATCGCCATTAAATGTGATTAACAGCTACCAAGTGTTTGTAACAGTTACCAGCAGCAGTTACCAAGATATTGTAATTATTTGGAAGACACACCACCAGCATTTAATCGAAACAATGGTGCTTTACACAGGAGACCTTGTGACAATAAAAGCTAGTCCCAGCCTCAGCATGTCTGCTTGCAGCAGTCTCCTCTCTATGGGCTGGAAATGGTTCATCTGGACAGGTATGCAAAGCCCTTGTGAGCTGTATCCTTCGGATATTTCAGGGCACTTCTGTCCATTACAGCAGCTCACTGAGGTACACATGAGGCTCTTTGCTACTGCCAGAAAGGGAAGAGATGGGCTTGTGCTTCAGACCTCTGCCAGGCAGCTTTGACTAACAGCACCATCTAAGGCCAACACCGACATTAAAAACCCTGTTAGCTAAATGAAGGTCATCTCACCACGCCCACACGTACTGTGGTCACACCTCCCAAAGGCATAATTCAAGTACATGTTCACGTACATAACCTCACATGTTGTGCTATGTTACGTTACGTTACGTTACGTTACGTTACGTTATGTTATGTTATCAAAGACCCTTTTATTTTGTAAAAGGACTTTTACAAAAGGGGTTGTTACTACTTACAGTAGTAGCAACTTGTTACTACTTAAGGTGAAGTTTTCCTGTACTGAGAATGGTAGAGCTATGGTGTAGCCTCATAGGAATACCCAAAACCTTTCTAGCTGATTCTGCTGTGGCAAACCCACATCAAGGGACAGGCTTTGGTCTTTTCAGAGAAAGTGTTATTTAAGCTCCTTTGCCCCCTCCAATCCCTCTAGACTCAGCATGCAATTGTACTTTTCTTGTTCCTCATATCCAGGAAACCTTAAGAATGTAGGTAATTACAACTAATAGTCCCACTTCCCCTGCCTGAAAGCATTCACAAAAGACCAGCAGCATCTGTCAAAAATGCTTAAAAATCAAGCCAGACAACATTACAAATACTAGTTTAAATGTGATCTCAGCTGTAAATTTTATTGCTTCCTAAAATAGCTGTAGATAAAACAATACTGTAACACAGTTTTTAAAGATTCTCAATGCCTCACAAAGCGTATTTTACAAAATTTTTATAAAATAAATGATCAAGTCTTCCAAACTCAATGAAAGTTATCCAGTCTTCAGTCCATCCCACAAATTCAGCAAGTGACATTTAACCCACACAGCCAGAACAGACTGATTTACGTCCATTCTTTACAGCTGAGTTAAGGACCATCTTTTCTTTCATTTTTGTGTTGTCTCCCACATATATCAGCATACTTCACATGTAAAAAGAACTCCTTCGAGATGGATTCATTCCCGCATGAGATTAATACTAATATATTATATGAAGCATGAAAGAGATTAAATAGCAGCAAACCAAAAAAATACCAGTTCAGATTTATCCTCCTCTAACTAGGTAGGAAAGGAAAGTCATCCCCCATAAAGTGTTTTGTGGGCTGGAATTGCTAACCTCCAGAGGTACATCAAGTAAGTATATTACTGAGCATTCACAGTTTGAAACAACAGGAATGGCCAAGGTACATTTTTCATTTATATGGTAGGAGGATATATTGAATCTTCAAATAGTGATAATTAGTCATGAAAGAGTGGCCCTCACTCTTACTATTTCTTCCCTTCTGTAAAGACACAATTAGCACAGATGCAGGAAAATTTCATTATGCCTGAATGTCAGACATAAAACGATCTTTTCAAGACATATTCAGGCTGGACAAAACTCCAATTTATTTCCCAAACACACATTTGTCTATAGTAGGTACTGTTTTTAATCATGAGGATGCAAAGATATGATTCACCAGTGCCCTGCTCTGCTTAAGAGTGCTGACAAAGCACTTCCACTGCACATTGCTCTGGTTGCTTAGCAAAACTAGGAGCTCCAGCTGTCTGTTCCACTTCTTTGAAAGAAGAGTCCTTCAAGGGTGATCTACAACAAAGTCTCTGCCACTTTTGTGCCAAGTCTAGCATTTTGATAACACCTTTTTATGCACAGCTTAAATCCAGTGAAAGAAACTGTGTCAGGGGAGGTTTAGGTTGGATATCAGGAAGAGGTTCTTCACCCAGAGGGTGGTTGGGCACTGGAACAGGTTCCCCAGGGAAATGGGCACAGCACCAGCCTGGCAGAGCTCAAGAAGTGCTTATACAATGCTCCCAGGCACGTGGTGTGACTTTTGGGGCATCCTGTGCAGGGCCAGGAGTTGGACTCAATGGTCCTTGTGGGTCCCTTCCAACTCAGGATATGCTATGACTCTATGCTTCTAAGAGGTAGGTCTGGGCAGAGGCCCCTGATGTGCTGTTCCTGCTGTCTCCATCGGGAGAACACAAGCAGTTAGCTGAGAGTGGAGTGGTAACCTCTTGGAGGTGGGTCTCAAGATCTGTGTGAGCTCATCTCTGTGGTTTTCAGTGCTACCTCTCTTCTCTTGCATCCAGTGAGTCTTCAACTTTTACCAACTTGCTGCATTTTGTTTACATACCAAATTTGCTGGGGGTTGTTATCTTTGTTCTCCATGCCAAAAGAGAGAGGGGAAAAAAGAACCTTCGGCTATTTTTGCTGCCCTCCTTTCTAGAACTCCTTGGTCATGAAATATTTTAACTTTTTCCCACAAGGTATCAAACAACATTATCATTATCTTTAATTACAAACTAACCTGGTGTATTTTTATAATTAAAGGGAAGTAAATAACATTTAGGGTTTAACTGTGAGATTCTGTGGAAGGCAGTGGTTAAGTTAAATCACTTATTGGAAATACAAAATACTACTCACAAAAGATGAAGATAAAATGGACGTAACGACAGATAAATGTGAATCATATCCACAGTACTATTTCAATGTAAGTTTCTGTATGGTTTCAGCATGAAGAGAAAGAGCCTAGCTCTAAAAAGTAGTTGGGGTAACCATATCAAGACACTGCAATACAGCTTTGAACAGAACTGTATTTCTTGTGAAATAGGGATGAAAATTGCTGTTGGCACATCCTTAATTAAAAGGTAGCTCTCAAAGCCTTTTAAACTGAAGAGATTACCGGTTCCCAAAATGTAAAGCTTATACTCTCCTCCTTCTATACAGTTTTCCAACACGCATTTCTGTTTTCAAAGCGTGCATGCTGAGGAAGAGGCACGTGAAAGCTGTGAATATCAAAATGGCAAGACACATATAGAATTAACATGATTTTCAAAGGGTTAAAGATGCAGTAAGTAGGACAATTACTTATCCTGACTCTGTCCATTTCGAAGTGGTGCTCCCTGCGTGTCAGGCCGAAGGAACCAAGCAGCACACGATATGCTGCACCCTGCCTTTCCCACAGGATGGCAGGCAGTGTCTGCTCCCCGGCTCAGAGTGGATCCCTGCCCCTCCAGGCAGCCCAAGCCGAAGGCAGCCGGCGCTCGCTGACCAGGGACCCAGGGGCAGCATCTGTCCCTGCAGGCAGGGCCCCAGGCAGCCTCACAGGCTGCGGCTTGGGACAGAAGGATGAAGGGCTTTCTGCTGAGCAGGATGTGCAGGCAAGCTGTTCTTCAGCAAAGGAGTCAACACCCTCACAGAACCTTTGTGTGGTCTGAGCCAGGCAACACTGAGCTTTGGCCAGGCTGAACCAGCAGGGCTGAAGGAAGAGCAGATGTGCAGAGCTAACCTACACAGCGTGTTGGTACAGCCCCAAACTTCTGGCAATTAAGTCACTTTTCCATAGCTGGCTAAAAGAAAAGCTTTTAACGGTGTGAAAAAGTTGCAGTAAGTCATAGTACCAATAACATACACAAGCATATTTACAGCACTAAGGATCCCAAGAGGTTCTTACATCAGAACCTTTCATTTTCTGTTGCAAAAGATAGGGTCTTTATTATAGCACTTGCTCTTTGTAGTTCTCTCTTTGAGTTACTGTAACATTATGCAAGGTCCTACACTTTTCAAGGTTGCTCTGCTGTAAATCTTGCATGAAAATGTATCACTAATCTGTAAATCTCTGAGCATTTTCATAAATACCGCAGCAAACCTCTTAATTGCAGATTATCGTCTTAACGCACATTTCAACACATTTTCATCTGTGTTCACCTGCCACTCTGCCCACTGACTTTCTCTGTGCTAGAGATCTTCTCCAGTGATTCAGCATCTTCCACCGGCTTTCATTCTGAAAGTAACGTGTGGGCCATCATCAGGAAAAGACAGTTTTCATGGAGCTAAACTCTCTGTGTAATGGGATTTGGCCCGCATTTGCGCACTCCTACCAACATAATGAGCCTAGGAAATAAGTGTATTTGAAATCACACAACAATGCCTCAAATGATTAATACTTGATACATCCGGATAGCAGTGGTGTTCTGAGGGTTCTTGAAGCCATACCTGTCATCAAGCATATCCTGAACCCACTGCTGGCTAAAGTTTTCTCCTGGCAGCATAAATAGCATGAGCAGTACTGGAAACTTCACTATTCAGACAGGTTTACAGGACAAAAGCCTCTTGTTTTCAATCGGCCAAAATTCTAACGCCATCAAGCAACTAGTCTTTGAGTAATTAGATCTTCCACCAGGTACAGCATACAGCTTTGTAATGCAGGGCACTAGAACAGGTTGGGCTCTATGAATGAACAATGAACAATTGTCCTGTACATTTATTGGGAGGTAGCAAGATCCCCTCTTGTCCCTTAGATATACGAGTCTCAGAGATATTGGATGTCCTATCGTTACTAGTGTTTGTTCATTCTTTTTTCTGTGGCTGATGAAGAAGTATAAAATGAAATAATACTTATTCTTTATTTTTTAATTATTTATGTATGTTTACCCAGTAGAGATAGGAAGGGAAACAAAGAGCACACATATAAAATGGATTTTTCTAGCTGTTCCCTTATCCCAGTCAGGTGCTTGTTCATCAACACTGCTCATGTAGGTGGGATAAATCACAGGAAAAATTGCCTCACAAATGCTCAGCAACACAGATTTTCCTTCTCCAACCAGAATATCTCCAGGTAGCACCTGGCAGAAATGCTTGCTATTCAGCATGACAGAACTGATGGCAGCCTGCACGTAGCCTGGCAATGGAGTATCAGCAAACCTGCTTCCCATCACTGTTAGGTTCAGAAGATGACACAGCTATTAAAATCAGCACCTGGTGTCAATATAATGCCAAGTTCCTAGGAAAATCTACATATTCTCCCACCAGCTCCTCACTGAATCCTGCAGAGGGGAAGCCAAAGCTCTTGACATTAATGGCCTTTCTGCCTCCTACAGAAGGAGATACTGCAAGGAAGTGCTGCTCTTCAGCAGTGGCTGTAACTCAGGTCATAGAGTGAAGTAATACTGGGCATAGCCTTACGTGCTTCATTGAATTTAAGTTGTTGGCATGTTACAAACACTTTCCAGCATGCAAAAGGGAAGGTCAAACAGGTTCTTCCATTAGACTCTGTAAAGAAATTTGAATACTGGCACGATTTTGTCTGGCACAAAAGATGCCTCTGTAGGAAGCCCAGTGCCTAACCAGGACTGGAGAAGCCAGTGGAGCTGCAGCTTACCAGAACATGAGTACAGCATAGATGTACAGAGCAGGCACTTACAGCTGATTTGACTGATTTATTTTTCCTTACCTGAACAAATACTATATTGGGGGCAGACATACAGAAGCTGCTGAAATAACAAGTTTTATTCACTTTAAGTAAGCAAATACAGCAAAGATCAATAGGAAATAAGAGTAAACAGTTCTCAGAAGTCCTTCCATACATGTTTTTCCTGTAGTAGTGATGAGTGATACTTTGTGAACCTTTCACTGATACCAGTACCAAATAAGTATCATGAAGTCATACGTATTTTAGGCTTCCTACAACCATTTGCAGAAACAGTCAGTGCCATTCCAGAACTGCCACTTTCGTACCATGGAGGATACAGGATGTCTTCTTCTAAAATGCTGTTTTGGTCTCCACTACATAAAAAAAAGATGTGAACAGGTTGGAGAAGGGCCAGAAAGATGATCAAAGGACTGGGAAACCTGCCATATGAGGAAAGACTGAGAGAACTGGGCTTGTTCAGCCTTGAGAAAAGAAGGCTTAGGGGAGACCTTATCATCATGTTCCAGTATTTAGAGCATGGCTACAAAGAAAATGGAGCCTGCCTTTTTACAAGGAGTCACATGGAAAAGATAAGAGGTAATGAGCACAAGTTACTCCTGGGGAGATTCCAATTGGACACAAGAGGAATATTTTTCACAATGAGAAAAATTATTCACTGGAATAGTATCTCCAGGGAAGTGGTAGATTACCCAACATTGGACAATTTTATGATTTGGCTGGACAAGGGTCTGGGCCATCTTGTCTGTGCCATGCTTTTGCCAAGAAAGGTTGGACCAGATGATCCTTGAGATCCCTTCTGACCTGGTACTTTTTGATTGATTCTATGGTTGAAAATAACTTCTGACAGTGGGTGCTACAAAGCAGACTGGTTCTCAGAGGCCTGAGATCTCCTCTGTGTTCACCTCTCCTGTCTCACAGGATCACATTTTGTCATCATCTTCCTCCTTTAGGACATACCGATTCTTTACTGAATACTCCAGTCTGCTCTGAGAAGGAGCAGGTGTTTCAAAGGACAGAGAAAAGGATGTGAAAGCACAGAGAGTTTCGAGATTCGGCTCCTTCTTCTGCGAGAGAAGGGACCCTCTGCAGGTAACATCTGCTCTGGCTCGCAGGAGAAAGGCAGGGGCAGGGTGGGGCCAGATGCTGCAGGTTCAGGAGGAACGGAATAAAAGATCCGTATTGCGATCACTGCAAACCGTTACACTGACATAGCAGCAGCACCTAAAATTTCTGAAAACACTTCCTACTGATGTTGGTGACCTCGGTATATAATCCAGAATTACCCTACAGATCTATTCCCATTCTGTAGCTTCTTGTAGACTGCATCTTCACAGAATTCCTGCTTACAAAGGGAGTCCAACGGGGCAGAGGGCTTAGCCTAGACATTTGCTGTGATCTTGTGGAACATACCAGGGATTCAATATCTCATAGATCATGGCACTCTTCAATTTCTAGTTATTACTACTAAAACTTAAGACAAAATCCCAAATGCTGGTATAGAACAAATTTTTCCTGTTTGTTTCAGTATAAAAACTTGTGAGTATCAAATAAAACAAGTCATGAGGTCCAGAATAAACAAAAGAAGGAATTGCTTCATCCAGCACGATATTAAGTTGCAGAACAATGGGGGCATTATCATGTTACTGATGGTTTTGGCCATGCTATGAAGTTCAGTTCATTCCTTGATAAAAGAGTGTGTTTAATACACGAGTACATAGGATAGGTCAGAAGCTGGGATGTATCATATAAATCATGGATCCACATTTCTATAGCTCAACGTTTTGAGAAAGAGCAAGTACATCACTCAATAATAAATCAAGAAATAAAACACTTTGTCATGCAAGGACATGTTCCACAGAATAAACAGGCTTCTAAGAAATTACTTTTCTGTGGAAATTCAGTATGGAATTAAAAAAAGCTGTCCTCTCATCACTTATAATATTACTTTGAAGATACTATTAGAAATTATGATTGCTTTTCCTGAGTCATCTTCACTTAGTCATTATAGTCTCTTGTTTTTTCCATTGTTTTCAATTATTTTTTGCATTGCTCATCGCTTTTTAGAAGAGCACAAAGAGCTTTAAGGTGAGAAAGAGTGCAAAAATGTATCTAGGGAAAATATAATGAAGCTTTGCTAATCATGAGCTAGGAAATGTGTGTCAAAGTAGATACAGAACTCCAGACCAAAAACAGATGAATGTCAGAAGAACATCTGCTTTGAAAAAAGTTGGCAGCAAGTATCAGCTGAGCCTGATCTCTTTTATGACCTCTGCTCTTTTGTTTATATTTTTTCCTTATTCTATTGGGATTTTTATGGCTGTGGCTAATATGGAAGATTTCTTAAGGACAGTAGGATAAAGCTGTGAATACTTCATACAGGAAAAGTATAGTTTATCATCTATAACCAGGAAACAGGAAAAAAAAGAAAAAAAGCGTATCTATCCACTCTTTCAAAGTAGAATATGTGAAAAAAAAAATGATTTATTGCAACTGGGACTGCAGAAAATTGCTTAGGGATTAGATCTAGTTACTATTTCTTCTGAGACATTGATTCTGTTCAGATGTCTTCTAAATGACTGTGCTATTTATCAAAGCTGCCTATTTAAGAGTGGTGACAATCTGTATACCTTCTTGTCTTTCATTTCTTCAAATAAACCTACTCTTCTCTGGAAGGTGAAACTCAGCCAAAAATTGCACTAATGCTGCTCTACAAGTCAGTTACTATATCATCATCTGAGGACAGGTTCTTTATGTCTGAATATCCAATAATAACATTCAGGCTAGGCCTCAGTTCAGAAATATACGTTTATTCAAGTCCTATTGACTGTCTCCTGCTTAAAGATATGGACATATAAACACTTTGCTATGTCGATGGAATTAAAGAAATCTCAACTCTCTCCCTCTTTTGGCTTTTGAATATGATTATAGGGTTTTGAGTGACTAAGATTTGGCTCTTGACTGCAGAGGGAGTAAGCCCACAGTTTGCAGACCTTCCATAAGGAACTTAAATTACTCAGCACAGAAACTTGAATTTTCGTTTGCAGTATGTGTACTCTAGAATACAGGATTTGATATGGGCAGTAGAAGATTTTTCATTTGAACTACTGAAGTGAGCTCCCAGATGCCAAAGAAGTGACAAACAAGGGAAAGTAAATTGTATCATTAAGGTCTGTACTAATATAATTCACAGGAAACTACAAGTATTATTTGGGCATCTTGACTGCTGCATTCCTACAGGTTCATATTTGAACTAAGTGGGTACTGAATCAAAGCTCTGGTATAAAAGAGTATCTTAGAAAACAATTTCAGATAAAGCACTGACAAAAAAGAAGTCGGTAAAGTTGTTCTTAGTTTGTTCTTGATTACTTGTGGGGAAAATAAAGATTGGAAGAGAGGGTCAATTCTGCTTAAGACTGGCAGAAAAAAGGGAAGAGGAAGGGAGAAGTAGTATAAGATCTGTGAGATAGACTGAGAATGTTTTATTTAAATGAGGAAAATTCTGAACTATGAAGTGAGAATAAAGGGCAAAACTGAACAAATGCTTGAAGATAGAAGTGTGGTGATGTGATTGCACTGTCTGTGATCAGACACATGTATTTCTAAACAACATTTTGTCTAAAATAAGAACATTCTTTTTAGTTGCAACTAACTTCATGATCTTTTAGAAATTGTTTTGCTAGAGTTTCCTTAGGGGAAAGCTTTTGAAAGTCTGTGTTTTGGTAACAACTAGGCAGGTGCTCAGCTATGATCTCTACTCTGGATCACTGAATTGCACGGATCTCAGATTTGTTTCTCCGTTCCCTTTCTTCCCACTTAGCCTGATTTCATTGCATCTTCTATAGAACAGTTAGAATTGGATTTGGAGATCGGGGGGGCTTATACTGGTTTTTTTGCAAAACATGACATCTCATGGATGAAACCTTAGCATGCTTTAAGAGTAAAAGTTGGATAGAAAAGTACTTTGAAGAGAAGCGTGTGCTACTAGGTACATAATTTTTATTTAAATTAGGATGAGAATACAGTGCTTCAAAAATATCCACTGGCTTCTGAAATACAAATTACAAAATCATCGAATCTCCTGTTCCAGCTGCATGAGCAATGCTTCTAATCAAGCTTCAACAGCCTTGGGGAAGTCAGTTCACTGACACAACTCCACCAGCGCCTGTGGAAAGACTGCTAGGTTATTAAAGTTTGCGGGCTGGTGCAGAACTTCACCCACCATAAGAGGTAGAAAATCACAGTGGAACATTTCAGTACAAGTGGAAAACTCTATGCAGAAGAGGGGAGAAACTTTCTGTTTTCATTTAATGAAACAATAAAGAACAAAGATGCAATAGAAAGCTTCTTTCTTCACTTGGATGTGTGTGAGGACAGGTGAGGGCTGTGAAACTTCAGTGCGCAGTAAAGTGAGAAGCACACTATTGCCCTAGGGATGCTTGTTATTCTTATTAATCTTCAAGAACACTTTCAATACAGAAACTTTTGAAGTTGCAGAACCAAATTATTTTGGTTTGGAATTCATGCAGAATTGTTTTGCATTCTTTCAGGTATGGTATTACAAATAATTATTTTTACATTATTCTAAAAGGGGTAGGAAAACATACTGAGGGTAACTGGATGGCCATAGAGCATAAACTGACATTATTCCTTTGATTTAGTCTTAGCTAAACCTTACACAACTGAGGATCTAACACAGTGAGAAAAAGTAACTTGCCTCCAGTAATAGCCATGTAATAGAACCAGGAATAAAACCACAAATTCTGACTCCCAATCACAGGTAAATTAGCTATTACTTCCTACAAGATGCATCTACATTATCCTTGAGGACAATCTCAAAGCCAAATTCCCAACCTTCCACATTATCTAGATGTGGCAATGCCCTTGAGGCTTCCCTCAGAGTGATACACCTGGTGAGCCAAGAACCAAAAACCTCCATTTTGCTTAGATCTTCAGGTACTCATAAGGGAACAAGTAAAAGCTGTCTCCTATGAAGACCCATGGGGGAAAAAAAACCCACAGGCAAACTGCAATAAAAATTCAGGACCAAAGACAGGCAGAACAAAGCTGTTTTCTCCTCCCAAGTCATGAGGCCAGAGGCCTGCTGTTGCAGAACACGTAAATGGCAGACAGAATTTTTCTCCCTGAAAGTCAAAAGCAAATGGAACTACATCTAAAGTTAGTATTAACTAGGGCAAGTTGCTCTGCAGTTGACTGTGCAGAGTGTTGCAGATTAGGGTAAGTCTGACGACACACTAGTTGATAAGAGTGAGCCAGTTTTTCAGGAAATGCCAAAGGGTCTTGATTTTTCTGCCTAAAGGTGCTGTATCTGAAGTTCTTAACAAACATAATGACTCTCAAGGAGCCTGCAAGTGCTGTAGCAGGAAGTGGGAGTAGGCTTCAGCAACACCTGGACTAACAACACCCACGAAACAGGATGTGAGCTTTTATCGGGATGGCAATGCAGATAATGCAGGAGATTGGATTTGGGTATTCTAAAGCATCTCTCCTCACCACAGGACTGACTTGCCTCATGGAACAATATCCCCCTTAATGCTTTAGGAGAGTGATGATCAGCACTTCTGACATCAACTGGGACCAAGATAGACAAGCCCTGCTTCAGAGATAGTGCTGATCTGCCATAAAAGGTTCTGAACACAGTCCTATAAATCAGCATCTCACCACTTATCATCAGGAAGCAGCAGCCCCACATGGTAAAAAGAGAAGGGTAAACCCACCAAATGTTTCTCAAGGAAGATTCTGTCTAAATTTAGAAAAATTTAAGCAATTAATTAGGAAGACAGCATCTCCCTCTGCAGGACTTCAGAGACACCTCCCTCGTTTTGCACAGGAATCACAAGTGCTTTTCCAGAAATGCTTTTTAGATACCTAGAGAGTGAGTAAAAGCTGGGTCCCCAGTTTCAGTAATTTCAGGCCTGTTCCTACACCAGTAATTTTGGTGATTAGAATCAAGCACCTAGAGAGCAACCCACTGGATTTCAGACCACATGTGCTTGAATGTCTTGCTAGATTAGGGACTACAAGAAAAAGCGTGAGCTGATGATCAGAAAGTGTGAAAGAGATGTGTCATCTTAGGTTCTGTTTCTGGCTTTGGTCTGTTCTGTGCCTTATACAAATCACAATATTATGCTCATCTTACGTAAGCAGAAAAATTCATTATCAGCTTTTGTAAAAATATGGAACTATAGAGACAACTGTTGTTGTTATTGCATACATCCGGCCACATTTTGAGGAGCCACAGAATAGAAAATAGCAGGTAGTCCAGGCTGACAG
This sequence comes from Melanocharis versteri, assembly GCA_013397845.1. Lineage (NCBI taxonomy): Eukaryota > Metazoa > Chordata > Aves > Passeriformes > Melanocharitidae > Melanocharis > Melanocharis versteri. The sequence continues at coordinate 229,797 of VZTG01008995.1, read as the reverse complement.
GCTCCACAGTGAAAAGTAGTATCATGAACGCAAAATGCAATGCTTAAGCTTTAGAAGTTTAAATTAGCAATAATTAACTGTACTTCTCTTTTTCATATGTACGAAAGAAAGATCAAAGACCTCTAATAAATCATCAGGACTTGCTTTTGCTTAAAATCCAGAGAAATAAAAGGTGCTTTCTGTGAACAGCGTTGTTCTTAAAGCACTATTGAAATTAGAGGGGTTATTTCAGTTCTGTACACCCCACCCATAAATTTTATTTCCATATAAGCATTTAAAGTTTTACCATGAAAGCTACAAATGGAGTCTTATCAAAAAACTTTCTGGTTATAGAGGACTGTATGTCAGAAGAGCAGAAATTAATGTTTAAAGAGAAGTAAACAGCCTGGATAATTTTCTTTTATTTATAATAGATGGAAGTGGAAATTAGGAAAAGAGTGAAATTTACGGTTTGTTCACATTTTTTTCTAGTGGTGTGTACCTGAAAGTCAGATTCATTACCTGCACCATACTCCTTTGTATGTGCAACATCCCTTCTCCATCTCAGTCATCAGAATATCCCCCGAAGGCCTGCCTGGATAGGTGACCCAAACCAATATTTAAACAACAAAATTACATTCTACAGCACCCTTTGTAAGGTTCTCGAGTCTTTCTGGAAATGTTCAATGCCATCTCTGGAAAAGCAGAGCGCTCCTTGCCGGCCCGGCGCTGCCTACAGTGCGCCATCTCACCAGCAGAAGGCTCCCTATCCCTATCCCTATCCCTATCCC